>CABFOV010004535.1:39540-51504 GCA_902141375.1 Timema poppense | reverse complement strand
ACCACGGTGGAGGCCTGGCATTCCCCACATTCACAAGATGTCTTGTCAGAGGTGAAGGAAGGGTTTGGTAATCAGATATAAAATATTCTTAGTTTATCAGCTCATCATGTGATTTTAATTTAAAATTTCAGGTAGTCGATTGAGTACATCTAGGGCATATTTTTTAAAATCTCTACATTTATTGCAAGACTGACATCTTAAACTACACATGGGTTATTAGCTATGAATATAATGCATTCTCAATGTATAATTCATTTATTTTAGGTCTAATTTGATCACAAAATAAAAATATCAGCCTCAAACCCAAGGCGTAATTGAAGGAGATATTTCAACTTGAAAGCCAAATACTATTTTTAAGACTGTAGTAACGATAGTAGCATAGAGGGTGCGAGGTCTACTATTCACAGAACTACTAGTATAGCGTCAGAAATATCGTAATTATTTTCTGGGCCAATTAATATTTAGAGTACGATTTAGAAAAATCTATTAGTAGTGGTTTTGCTGTTTGTACGTTCTAAAGATGTTTTCCAATCTCACTAAAATATTTTATAGCACCTATGATTTCTGGAATATTTTTCTTATTAATCTCCCATCTATCATAGATTTTTAGCATACTAGCTTCATTTTTATTTTATTTAGTTCAAACGGAGTGTCTATTAGAGGCTAATTTTAATTTAATTCTAGTCCATACAACACAACAAATGAACAAGGTCATTAATTTACTACCGATTCAAAGAAAAAATTCTGAACATTACAGTTGCAAATGTTTGGTTTTGAATGGAATCGAAACAGGAATATTTAAATCAATAGGAAAATGTGTTAACGATCGAGTTAATTTGTCAGAATGATATAGAGTAACATATACTGACCAATAAAATATTCAAATTATAAGTTATATAGACCTACTCAAACTTTGACTCAACGCTTAAACTATTTATAATTTTCATATCTGGATCACAGAGACGGCTGAGGACCGGTGTTATGTGTATATTATAATATTATGGTAAATTGAAAGACATGTGTTTATACAGTCAATTGGTTCAAAAAATTTAAGTTAAATACCCAAAGGTGACCATTCTTGCGACCAAATGACTGTGAAACCCACCTCGGTGGCGTAGTTAGCTAACGCGCTAATCATGTTGAGCTAGACTGACGAGGATGGGGAAATCGAGGTACGAATCTCTGTCGGGTGACCTGGGGGTGGTTTTTCCTAAATGGTTTTTCTTTCTCCCTCTACGTAAATGCGGGTTCACTTACTTTAAATTCAACTTTACTAATTGCTAATGCATTAGCGTAATTAGTAATTAAGCGTATAACCCGAGCGGATAGTAAGACGCGGTGCTAAATAAAAAAATAAAGACTGTGAAAAAAACACGTGGCGACAAGACACAACATTTATATGGGCTACGTGCTACGGGCTACGGGCTACGGACTACAGGCTAAGGGCTACAGGCTAAGGGCTACGGGCTATGGGCTATGGGCTATGGGCTACGGACTACGGGCTATGGGCTACGGGCTAAGGGATACGGACTACGGGCTACGGGCTATGGGCTACGGGCTAAGGGCTACACGGTGTGGTCCAAATTTGCTACAGATTCACTGTAGCCAAGTAATAGTCGCGTAGTTTGGCCACCCTCATATATCACAAGGTTTTTGCGTTCTGGCATCCTGGTCACGGAGATCAGGTCACAAGTAAGGCTACGCCGCTATCTGGACCATCATAAATAATAATTAATTATTACTAACTAAAATAACGTCGAAATTCGAAAGAGCTGAGTTTATCTGATGCAAGTTCTCTATTCATGAGTGAGATGGGTATAGTTCAACTGTCATTGGAAGGGTCTTTAAGAAAAAATACAAACATATATTTTTGTGGCCAAAATTAATACCATTTTACTATTTTATTATTGTTATTTTATAAATATTGATAATATCTATCAATAGTGATAGCTGCATACAACATGGCTTGACGTACGCATACCTGAAAGTAGATCTAGTAGCTTTTTATAGCTGTCAGATAAGGCCCTTGTTATGAAAACTGCACTATACTATCGCTAAGTTGTGCCTCTAGTTTGCTCAACAGCTCACTTGTTGGCCGGAGAGAAATGGTCCACGCACGCACGAGTGACCTTGAGAAAGGTGTTTTTGTTGAAAGAGCGTTGGCAAACCGACATGCCTGCATACGTAGAAGCTAACGGGGCTCTACCCATTAATTGAACCACTCGATTTGCGATTTAATTGGCCGGCTACTGGGATACCTGCCCGGAATATTAAGATCCCGCCTCAACCCACGGATAATCCGTAGTTCATAACAGCTTGAACTAGGCGTCGCATAGCGGCCTAGTGGCCTGCAGTATTCATTAGAGAACATTTAATTTATATTTCATCTCACTTTGTTACCCGTCCTGAAAAATAAAGAAAGTATAAATTAGAGAAAATATGGAGGGATACGTGCTACTAATCCCTAAAATCATTAGCTTAATTAGTATATAAACGTATAAACTAAACGGACGTGGTGCTAAAAAAAACAAAGATGTGGAGGTAAAAAAATAACCAAAATAGCATACTCGTGTGATGATATATTATATAGCCTTATGCCCCCACAAGTGCACGTTTAATCAACCCTTCCCACCCTTTTTTCAACCCAACACGTATAATTTACTTAGTGACGTCCCAGCATCAACTGACCTCACCTTTCTGAAGTATTGCATTTGATTCCATGTACCTAGTGACATATGGGCCTTTAAAATACCGGGAACTAGTTCATTTTTATCAACTCTCACCCAGCAATCAGATAATTCCCTGTAACCAAAGATAATATTTAAAATACCTAATTAAGGTAGAAATGTATGGAACGTGAGCTAAAAGTAGTGTTTTTCGCATTTTTTGTATCAAACTATTTTTTGGGGCAAAAATAAATCAAATATTGCATCATTAAAAACATATCATATTATATCCCGATATGGCTCTTCAGTATAGAGAACAGCATCCTACTTCAACGCCTGTGGGTATTTTATGGCTAAAGAAGTGGAGAGATTTAGCAGTCAAGACTGGGATGTCATCTTTAAATAAAATAAAATAAAATATTACATACTTTTTTCATTAACAATAAATTTATGTTTTCTGATCAAATATTTCGTTTTGTATTGCCTTAGTTAAATTGTAAACACTTTCATATTTTTTTAGAAAACTATACTATTTCATGTTTTTACCTGTTTTTTGTATTTTGGTTAAGTTTTTTTTTTTGCTCCTCTTACCATTTGACCTTTTTTTGTGTTCCGACGATATCCCAGTCCTGTTAGGGACGGATATTGGGGGAGGGGGGGACCACTGTAGTTGACTTTTCTTCACACAATGATATCAACAGTTGTTGAATATCTGGCAATAATGTCCTGGAATTTAATGACATCTTTTTCTATTCATTTAAATTGTTTCTCATCTAATGCTGCTATGCTCTTGACAGATATTTAAGAAATGTTGATATCACCATGTGAAGAAAATTAAATTCTATTTTAGCAATGGAGCAATATTTTATTTATTTTGGCCAAAAAAAGTGTTGATATGAAAACTGCAAAAATACTGCCCTTTTCTCGCGTTCCCTACATCTATATCTTAAGGCCACATTACACGTAGCAGGTTACAGCACTGCTTTCTGACATCGTTTTGCAACGCTGCGAGTTGACAAATCTGGGCTACCTATTAAACATAGCTGCATTCTGTCGAATAATCATTTGCCACTCAGTGGAGGGCGAGTTATTTTATCGTCCACACTTGGTTTTGCTGGTTCAGTTTGTGCTGAGATATCTCGTCAACAACAAGAAGATGAAGAGCTGCTGCTATTGTACGGGTACTACCAACCTTTGAAATCTCGCAGTGCTGTAAAACGCAGAAATAAACATGTGTGGAGTCAAAATTTTGTGTTAAAACGGAACACTGTGTCACATATGTAACGATGTTACCTTGTACAATTAAAGTATTTTAAAGCATTCTTTTATTTCACTCCATCCTCTTTACAATTTTTTTGCTGTACAAACCGTTCCACCAGTTCAAGAGGGGAGTTATTCACCCTCTTAACTTCCCGAGACCATACTGCCTCACATACACCATGTTACATCCTCACGTCAACCACCCGAACTACTTCCTCCCGCGGGAGAGAACCCTCCGTGACCCGGCCAGGTGCACTCGCGGAGGTTTGTGGGAAACACTGGGCGTACGATGACCTAATATTGGCACAACCTGAGTTAGATGCTGATGACTTCCGAAATTACCTACGTATGAACGAAGACACCTACAAGCATCTTTTGTCTATAGTCTGATATAAACACAGCGAACGTTGTTCATACGAATGAAATTGTTGAGAAAATGCCGATCCTCTGGTCTAGTACTACATTATCTCAACCAGGCGTACGCATGCGCAGTACAACATTTGACAAAATGGATGCGCAGAAAGCAATTACACGGTGCAGAAATCAGTCGTCCGATCAGAAAATATCAAACTATTTTGATATTTGCGCTGCCAGCTTTCTGATACGCGCAGCGATCATTTAGATAGATCACATGATCATCTTGCAGCGCTGCGAAATGGCGCCAGAAAGCAGCGCTGTAACCTGCTACGTGTAAGGTGGCCTTTAAATAGACATGTTATTATTATTATTATTATTATTATTATTATTATTAGCACCGCGTCTTACTACCCGTTCAGGTTATACGCAATTACGCTAATGTGTGATGGTAGGGTGATTGTGAGATGAAATGAAGGACCTACAGTTTAGCGTGGAATCCGAACCACGGTGGAGGCCTGGCATTCCCCACATTCACAAGATGTCTTGTCAGAGGTGAAGGAAGGGTTTGGTAATCAGATAAATTTTTGCCGGGACCGAGGATTGAACCCCGGCCGCCAGCACAGAAGTCCGACACCTTACCCCTAGACCACCAGGCCACCTAGACATGTTATTATAACTGTTAAGATACGGCCATAGCCGAATCTAAATATAATATTGTTTAAAACTAAAAATGACACCTGGTCAAGGGAAATGAACCTGGGACTTTTGGCCCAGTATGTCAGTGTTCTTACCTCTTAGCTATCGAGGGGTTATTCCATACTCAGGGTAATTTTTAAATCATATTTGCGCAAGTCCATCACAGACTCTGCCTCAAAATATAAGTGAAGAAAGACCCTGTACACAGAACAATTCCTGGTTCAGTGATTCAGTAGTTAGAGCATTGACGTACCAAGACAAGTCTCTCGGGTTCGATTCCAAAGTCCAGGTGTCATTTTTATACCAAAGAATATGAAACCATTTTAATATACGTACAGTCATGTGGTTTGCAACGGCCATTTTCCAAAGGTCATATCAATCAATGGCTATGAAATTATAATCCATCCACCAAAGAGTACACGCGGGAGCGTACGGGCCTGAAAAAACAAACATATTTATAAAAACAAAACTTTATTTGAATCTTTACATATTTAAATATAACCTAATACCTTACTTTCTAATAAAGTCAAAAAAGCAACACCTACTAAAATACAAATTAATAAAATCAATACATTAATAACCAAAATAAGTTTATTATATTTTTCATATTACCTGTAATAAATAATTAAATTTATAGATCCTAAATCTATTACATAATATTTTCTGCAGAAGTAGTAAATTAATTTTAATCAATCAAAAGAATGTAATATTAAAATTTGGTACTCTCGTACTAAAATAAGAAATCAGATAGTTGGGCTCTATTGTTATTTGGTGGTAGGGGCAGGGGATGAGGAATTTATTGGTGTTTTTTTGTTTGTTGAATTTGAATTGCTATATATGCTTACTGATTTAACCACTCAATAAAGTAGAACCCACTTCGGTGGCCGCGTGGTCTAACACGCTACTCTTGTAGTACACTAGACTGCTCATGACGGGGAGATAGATGTTTGAATCTCAGTCGGGGTGTACTGAGGTTTTTTTTCCAAAATACTTTTACACACTCCCTCCACGCAAATGTGGGTATACTTCCTATTAATGTAACCTTCCTCTTCCCTAAAACCATTAGCGTAATTATTACATAAGCTTATAGCCCGAACGGGTAGTCAGACGTGGTGCTAAAAAAAAAGTGCAATATTTAATCGGACAGGACATGGCAGTCTAGGGGTAAGGTGTTGGACTTCTATGCTGGCGGCCGGGGTTCAATCCTCGGTCCCGGCACAGATTTATCTGATTACCAAACCCTTCCTTCACCTCTAACAATACGTGTGCCAGGCCTCCACTGTGGTTCGGATTCCATGGTAAACTGTAGGTCCTCCATTTCATCTCACAATCAACCTACCATTACACATTAGCGTAAGTGCGTACAACCCGAACGGGTTGTAAGACGCGGTGCTAATAATAATAATTATTATTATTCGGGAACAAGTACAGCTGGAACTAGAACATTTTGATCACTTTTCTTCCATGGCTTCCAAAACACCACTCTAGAAGGCAGGAATGCAATGGCGCACGCATACATTCAAATTATTCGTCACGTTCGGCTCGTGTAGCCTTAGTCTTACCAGGGCCCTACACTTTACATTTCTCGAGAAAATGAACGTGTTGTGTTTTTTCCAACCAATCTTGCTGTCCATCAACGTCTGTCCCAATCAAGACTTGCAGCGCTAATGGTCCTCATCAGTTGTTGACCAATCTCCCGTAGTGTAGACGTAACGCAACCGTCGGAATGAGCCCCAAAGCGTGTGACACGTCCACGGATGGTGACTGTTGACCTCAAGTGTTGGGCGAGGGCCACCTGAACCCGACCCCTTCACGGGCGAGCCGCCACCTTGTCACTTTCACCATTACTTATAGGAGGATTCTGGTAGGAAATAACTTTTAAAAATAATTACATCTATATTAACGGTCAAAGTTTACTATTTTCTTTTGTCACCGCGTATTTACTACCAGTTCAAGTTGGGTTTGGATCCTGGTTGGGTGTAGTGAGGATGTTTTTCTTATAAATATTTTTCCACTCTCCTTACCCGAAATAAACCCGCATTTGGGTAGAGGGAGAGTGGAAAGCCATTTTGGAAAAACTACCCTCAGTACACCCAAATGTTTTTATATATTATCTATCATTATTATTATTATTATTAGCACCGCGTCTTACTTCCCGTTCGGGTTATACGCACTTACGCTAATGTGTAATGGTAGGGTGATTGTGAGATAAACTGGAGGACCTACAGTTTAACGTGGAATCCGAACCATGATGGAGGCCTGGCATTCCCCACATTCACAAGATGTCTTGTCAGAGGTGAAGGAAGGGTTTGGTAATAAGATAAATCTGTGCCGGGACCGAGGATTGAACCCCGGCCGCCAGCACAAAAGTCTGACACCTTACCCCTAGACCACCAGATCACCTCAGTTTTTAATAAATTTAGTAACTGTCAGCTAATGTTGTTCCTACCACGATCCTACTATATACTCCTTATGGACATGGCGAGTTTCTCGAGAAAAGAATTGAACGTGTAAATCATAGTACGCCGCCAGCTTTTGAACAAGTTTTTCAATTTAATGGCGCTATTAAACAGTCTTATTTTCACTTTATTTCCTAGTAAATACAAGCCAAGGTGGCTGATCTGTCTAAGGCGCGCAGGCAAGCCTGCCTTATATTATTCCACTATGGTAAAGTTAATATTTAAAATAGATAATAAAATTAATTCTTCAACCCAAGGGTTGGTCCTGATATACTTCCCATCCATCCGGAGCTGGGCATGCACTCCACCCTTAAGCCAGTTAGTGCTGCCCTCACAATCTGGGATAAAACAAATGTCCTAGGTAAATCCCGAAAGTGCAAAAGATTCCCGTTGATTTCCGCACCGTATTTCTATGAGCGAGTGAGAAAGAGCCTACAAATGTTGGCGTAAAGTTATTTTCACATAACCCGCCTCGGTGGCGTAGTTGGCTAACGCGCTAGTCGTGCTGAGCTCGACTGCTGAGGACGGGGAGATCAAGGTTCGAATCTCGGTCGGGTGAACTGGGGGTGGTTTTTACTAAATGGTTTTCCACTCTCCCTCCACGAAAATGCGGGTTCACTTCCTCTAATTCAACCTTCCCAATTCCTAATACATTAGAGTAATTAGTACTTCAAGCGTATAACCCAAACGGGTAGTAAGACGCGATGCTAAATATTATTATTATTATTTTCACATACATTCCAAGAATATTTTACATGCTACAATCGATATGGGAGCAATCGAGTTTTCACTTCCCTCTTCGAAGTAAGTTATTCTACAGATTATAATCGCTCAGTAAAAATCCGTTGGGCCTCGTCCGGGTTTGAACCCACAAATACCGGGTCCTTAGGTGAGCACTTTACGCCAAGACCGCCTAGGTATTCTTATGAAATACAGTTAAGGTAGGACTAATACCTTCCAGGGTTGACGTTATGTACGTAATCGCTGTTGAAGGGGACATCAAAGCTTGAATCTTGGCTCGGTGTATTAGGAGTGCTGTGCTGGCAGCCGGGGTTCGATCCTCGGTTCCGGTATAAATTTATCTGATTACCAAACCCTTCCTTCACCTCTGACAAGACATCTTGTGAATGTGGGGAATGCCAGGCCTCCACCGTGGTTCAGATTCCACGTTAAACTGTAGGTCCTCCATTTCATCTCACAATCACCCTACTATTACACATTAGCGTAAGTACGTATAGTAAGACGCGGTGCTAATACTAATATTAGGAGTGTTTTTTTTCACTTAGTGATCACTTTTGATTCTGCTTTTCACTTAAAAGTCAGTGTTTTATTCTTGAAGCTATCCTATGCATCCTTTACGCTTAGCTCTCATAGCTACAATAGCCACGTGGCTTCTTTGGTGCTGACTGACAGCTCACAACTGACAGTTGACAGTCAACATATAGGTATATACCTAAATTTTGACAGTCAGAAGTGACAGCTACTAAACACACATTTTTTCAGATCATTTGGTTCGGCGTAGGGATACCTAATTTGGTCTGGTAACTTTTCAAAGCTGTCAGTCAGCACCAAAGAAGCCATGGGGCTACTGTAATTACTAAGAACGTGCTGTCCAACATACAAATCAACCCTAACATCAGCCTATAATCAAACCTTACCGACCTAGCAGCCACCGTCTATTGGCGAAGATCGTGTCCACTTCTGTTTATACAGGGTGTCTTGTGTTCAGCACAATAAACCCTCCGGCTATAGTCTCGGTTTTTATACTGGAGCCACTACTTTTTTCCCCCATTCAAATAGCTCCTCATTTGTCCTCACGAGACTGAGATGACGCCGTTACAGACACACATCTTCAAAGTAGATATAGAAGTGGTGAGGATCAAACCTGGGAACTCTGGATCCATAGCCAGAAACTATGACCACTTTACCACATACACATTAAAGAAAATCGAGTGTTTTCTTCTTCTTCTATGAGCCTGTACTCGTCATTATAAATTGTTAGTGTAATCAAACATGGCAGGTTACGATGGGTAGGACATGCGGCGTGAATGAACGAGACTACAACTGTAGTAAAGGTATTGAAAGAGACCGTTGGGAAGAGATACACGCGTCTGGGCAGACAACATTAGGATGGACCTGTAAAATACAGGGGGACTGGATAGAACTTACCCAAGGTAGGGATGGGGTGTAATTAGTGCAAGCTAGAAACAAGGTATATTGAGGTGGAGTGGATATAACTAACTCTAGATAGGGGTAAGGTATATCTTTGCAGATGTGATAGAACTAGCTCAAGATATTGGGCTTAATGAGGTGGACTGGATAGAACTAGCTCAAGATAGCGATGAGGTATAATTTTTCAGATGGGATAGAAATAACTAGCCTAAGATAGAGATAGGGCTTAATGAGGTGGACTGGATATAACTATCTCAAGATAGGGATAAGGTATAATTTTGCAGATGGTATAGAAATAACAAGCCCAAGATAGAGATAGGGCTCAATGAGGTGGACTGAATAGAACTATCTCAAGATAGGGATAAGTTATAATTTTGCAGATGGGATAGAAATAACTAGCCCACGATAGAGATAGGGCTTAATGAGGTGGACTGGATAGAACTAGCTCAAGAAAGGGATAGGTTACAATTATGTGGACTGGATAGAACTAGCTCAAGATAAAGATAGGTGTCATTCTTTATAAGTGCGACAATGAACTTCTGTATTCCTAATGCTATTGAGAAAGAAAATCGAAGCATTTTATGTCCTTACCTACACGCTACTAAGAAAGGTTGGCTTGAGGATATTGTTTGGCCACACTCCGCAAATTGAGAAGAGAAATTAAAAAAACAACAACTATGTATCGACTTTCATTTCGTACCATCAACAATCATGTAACCGGCCGGTTTGAAACTTTTTCGATCATAATTGTGACAATGAAGCTCGGGACTTGTATTGTGTTCCTAGTCATTCGCACCTCTCTTGTTTTGCTATCAACAAACTTCAAATTCATTCTAACCAACAAGCTGAGTGAACAATTTGTGAAGACATCAACTCTTAATTTTGCGCCACCTTGTGAGGGTTTTGTATTTATAGCACCTGGAATCTCTTGGTCAGGTTGGACGCCAAAACAACTCGTTTTACAACATAATTCTCCCTTTAATATCACTGACAGGGACACGAACATGGATTCATGATGCCTTGCAGCTTTCAGCTACGGAAGATCAAAACATAAGTGTTTTATGCCTGTCTCTCTTTCATAACTAAGTAAAATTGACCATTAGTGGACAATTAATAAATGTCACACACTGTACTTGATAAAAACTTGGGCCAACAAGGAAAACTTGTGTTAAGTGCAAATTATCTTTTCATGCGTTCGTATATTTCAATGGTGGGAGTTCACATATGCTTCATAATTAAACTTACTCTGAAATATGTTATGTAATATACTTACGTGTAATACTAACTCCTAATAGTACATGTGATAAGTACTTTCTTGTTTCATTGGGTTTTTTCCATTCCACTTGCTTAAATTATCATTTATTTTTAAAGTGTATATACTCTATACTCACACTTGTGGCCATACAGACTAAGGTATACATCTCGTGGTAAATTGGATTGTTAGTGTAGAATAATTTAGGGTTCAAATCTTGATTTAAAAAAAAATTGATATAGTAGTGTAATTAGTTTAGTACCAATTAGCCTCCTGAAAAATATCCTCTTAATTGTCAGATTGCCAAAGTATTAGACCAATTCATCCAAATTTAGGATTCTAATTCCCCAGTTAAACGTCCACAAGAAGGGCTTTTAAATGATAATTGCGTTCTATTTTGGAGCTTTAATTAGTCTGTACATAGTGGCTGGGCACACTGTTACATTAACTAATCTAAATAATACAGATGATGGAAGATTAAAAAATGGAATCTCAAAAATCCAAGATGGATAGCCATTATTGGGAAAATAAACTCATCCATATGAGATTGGGCATTGGTCTCCTTGGTCTAAGCTAAGAGTGCAACATATACTACACTGCTGGGTCTCAATCCTATTTGTTCACGGCACACTATTATTTCTGTCATAAGTCCTCGCGGCACACACTGAATGTGGCAGGGGTTTGCGCATGCGCAAAGAGACTTCTCTCAGTTCAACAGGAGACGCATGTTTTTACCATCTATTCGACCACGAACTGAAATTTTGTGCAAGAAATGATCAGATTCTCATTAATTACTCAACTTTTTTTACTTGTGAACCATTACATTATTTGGAAAATAAATATCTATACTAATATTATAAAGACAAAAGATTTGATTTTTTTGTCTTTTTTTTGTTTGTAATGGATAAACTCAAGATCTACTGGACCAATTTTAAAAATTCTTTCACTAATATAAAGCTACATTATCAGCGAGTAGCATAGGCTATATTTTATTTTGAAAATTTAATTTATTCCTCATAAAAATGTCGATAGTCACTCATATTTTATGCTAGAGTCTATGATTATTCTTCAATATGTGTGTTGAAAATAATAATGCAGTGGG
>CABFOV010004535.1:0-37438 GCA_902141375.1 Timema poppense | reverse complement strand
ATATATATATATATATATATATATAATGACTGTAGATAGAGAGAATTAAACTAAAAATATTATTAGTTTGGAGTGTTTAGTTTTGTTTTGTTTCTCAGAATGTATAAAAACACGTATATGTAAATTCAGGAAGTAAAACTGTAAACCACATATTCCTATAATAATGACTTGTTAAATTATGTTCAATTTACCTGACATTTTTAATTTCTATCACTCCTGAGAATAAATATACATAAGAGTATAAATTAGACAGAGCCTGAAAAAAGTAATTGTTTTAGAATATATGGCCTGGTGGACGAATACATGAGGGTAGGATGTTGGTTTTGAGCTATCAGATAAGGTTCGTACTGTGAGAATACAACTGTAGAAGAACGATATTAAAATGTTATATCTATGCTATAATTAAAAAAAAATACATTCATTAATGTTTCCAGGCTGAGGACTGTCTCAGCTTTTATTTCCAAAGCCAGATATTTTCCCCTAACGGCTAGCTAGGTATGTTGTAGCCTTATATGCCTTATAATCTATCTTAAAACTAGGACAGGCACATCAGCTAGTCCCCGGCAGTTAATTTATCAATGTGAAAGTGTAAACACATATTTTTATCAATGATACATTTTCGGCCATCCCGGGCATCGAGCCTGGGACTCTTAGCTCAGTAGGGAGACACGCTACCAACTGAATTAAGGTGTCAGACTATGTAGACAAATAAAATAAAATAAACTCGATATACAAAATATTATTTAAAAATTTGGTCGCCATTTTTGATTGGAAGTCCTAAGAAAAGTGGGTGAGAAAAGAACCATTTTGGGTGTGATTCTTTGGTACAAATCAAACTGGATACAACACATCCTTAGGAGTAAGTGTATTTTGCACGATGACATAGAAGACAAAGTTGAAGGATAAAGGATCTTAGGAAGAGGTAGGATTCAAATATTGGATGATTTAAAGGAAATAAGAAAATTCTGTGATATGCGGGAGCAGGCAGAGTACAGGGTGCACTGGCGGTCTAAATTCACCGAAAAAAAAAAGAAATAAACCTGTCGTAAGACAGAACCCCTAATAATAATTACAATACATCGCACTTCTTCTTAGGTTTTTAAAATAGACATAGGACAATATGAATTAACAATTCTCTGATTATAATAACTTTAAATGTAACATCCATAATTATTTAAAACATATATATATTAAGGGGAATGGAAGTGGACGTGAGAAAAAAGCCTGTGCTTTTGCCATTTTTATGGCAAAACATTTCTTCGGTAAAAATAAATAGAATATTTCTCCAGTAGAAACATAGAGCTTAATTTTCTCCATATGTTAATATCAACAGTTTCTCAATTTAAGTCGTGAGCATGGCAGCATTATTTAACAAACTTTTTAAATCTAGAGAAAAAATTGTCGTTAAATTCCAGAACACCCTTGACAGATATCCAAGAAATTTTGAGGCCACCATGTGAAGAAAATTAAATTCTATGTTTTTTCTGGAGCAATATTTTATTTATTTTGGCCATGAAAATGTGTTGCCATAAAAACTGCAAGAACACTAGCTTTTTCTTACGTCCCCTTCCATTCCAACTTAATGGGCCGTGATACCTACTGAAAATTTGGTCATCAAAAAAGCACACCTAAGAAATTCCATAAATACGAGGTTTGTCTCGCATAAGAAAATATTTTCTTCGCGTTGTTAAAAATCAGTTTTAGCTGTTTCGCCTCTCCAAGCTAATCTTTGAGAATTTCTATTAAATTTAATAAAACACGAGCAAATAGTGACAAAATCTAAACTGTTTAGTAAGATTACCAAACCCTTCCTTCACCTCTGACAAGACATCTTGTGAATGTGGGGAATGTCCAGGCCTCCACCGTGGTTCGGATTCCACGTTAAACTGTAGGTCCTTCATTTCATCTCACAATCACCCTACCATTACACAAGAGCGTAAGTGCGTATAACCCGAACGCATAGTAAGATGCGGTGCTAATAATAATAATAATAATTTAGTAAGAGATTTGGAAAATATATTATTTTATAAAATATCTTTGAGGATCATCAAATATAAATAAAATTTCTATTAACAAATAACTTTTATAAAATAAATATGATAGTGTAATATCACCTTAATATGACCAATTTTGTAGAAAAATGTAAGTTGTCACGAAGTTATTTTGGAATATAATAATGATTACTATATTTTAAACTTAACTCATATTAATTTGATTAATGCCATTTTGTGGATATTAGTGATTTAAATTATCCAAAAAGTAAGTAAAAGGCCCGAGAAAGGTAAATCTTAAGGACCTGCACCAGCAGCTGCCAGCACCCGTTTCCCTTAGTGTGAATGGTTGGAGTTTTAACCTGCTTGAGATATTTTAATATATGTATATGATAGGAAATAGTCATACATACTTTCCCATATACAGTAAGTAGTTTATTGCAATTAGGAACAAAATTCATTAAATTGGGCTGTCCATAAACTACCCTTGAATAATTTTGACACATAAAATTTATACTATTTTCATGGTCATATGATATAAATTTTGAACAAAATCATTAAAGCAATTTTAGAATTATAAAATACGTTTATAAAACAGCTATGAGTACAACCCTTAAATAAAGTTTTCTCTGAAAAAAGAAAAAGAAAAGAGTATAGGAAGTCTTATTTATCATGTAAAAAAACTTCTCAGATAACTATTTAAACAAAGATCGTCAAAACCATTTACAAAAATTTTGAGTTAAAAAATAATCAGACATCCTAAGCTACCCTTTATGTTAGGGCTAGAAACAAATTCACGATTTGCCCTCAAGCTATGACCATAACCTACAAATATAAAGTTTGAATTAAATCTGTCAAACAATTTCGACTGTAGATCAGGTACATTCAGACCAATAGGAGACAGACAATATTGTAATACCTCCTTTTTTATGTTTGGGGGTGCAAAGAGTGCATATATAATAATATTGAGGTTTAAAATGTGTACATTTACAATAATTTCTCTAAGAGAGAGAAAAAAAAGGAATGTTTTACGCACCCCTGTTGAGTTTCAGACGGCTTGTAATTAGGGTCCGACTGTAATGAGACGGTACCTGTGGTCTTGTTTCGAGTCGAGACCCGCGAGTTGGCCGACCAGGAAAAAGAAGGAAGTTAGTTTTGTCCGGTGAAAGTGATGACCAGCGAGTAGAGGTCACGTGTGATGGATGACCTGTAGGAGAAGAGAGAGAAAAGGATACATCATCATTGCAGGACGTATCGTCGATGCAGTCTACAATAACAAAGAGAATGTAACTCTCTGGTCGATGTACACAGGCGTCTCGGACAGAATATTTTCATGGTACAGAAATGACTGCACCACCGTCTATAATATTTTTATCCATTACTGTATGGGTCAGTTTTTTATTCAAGCCATATATTTTCCACTGCCAGCTTGATAGGCCTGTCGTACACTAGCCCCACGACTTCTTTGGTGCTGACTGACAGCTCACCGCTGATAGCTGACGGCTTTGAAAAGTTACCAGACCAAATTATGTATCCCTACGCCGAACCATATGATTTGCAAAAAACATGTGTTTAGCAGCTGTCACTTCTGACGGTCAAAATGTAGGTATATACCTAAATAATGACTGTCAAAAGTCAGCTGTGAGCTGTCAGTCAGCACCAAAGAAGCCACGGGGCTCCTGTAGCTTCATTTGCCTTATAATATAACTTAAGAATAGGACAGACACAACCTCCAGTCTCCAGCCGATAATTCATCACTGTAAAAGGGTAAACCCGCATTCACTAACGATACATTTTTTTTGGCCATGCTGGGAATCAAACCTAGGACCCTTAGCTCATTAGAAAGACACACTACTACCTGAGATAAGAGGTCCAGTCTATAATAATAAATTTTCACATTTTGAAAATTCACCAACAAATTTTCCTTTAATTCTCAATCATTTTTTTCTGGAAAAAAATTACATATATTTAAATATAACAGACCAGCAAAAGTACCCGGCATCGCTTGAGGTAGCAAATAATTTTTTTTATTTTCTTCAAACAAAAATCTTTTAATTAATTTATTTTATTTCATTCAACCCAGGATTTAATTAATTAAAGGAAAATCTTTTCATTTTATTTCTTTCAACCTAGTTTTTAATAAATAAAAAAAATCAAATATAATTATTAAAATTCCTGCTTCGAGGTACACATGTTCATGTACAAGCGCTACTCATTTTAAAATTTCAGACGCTCATAACAGACAAACAAACTTTTTATTGTATTAATATAGAAAATAGATGCAATTGAGATAGCACAGGTCATATTTTCCCAATGTAAACCAGAAATATTATTGAATAAGAACCTTAAAAGCAATAACAATGATTCTACTCCCCTTCTTGCGCTCACGTATCGACTACAGCGCTTGGTGGTAGAATGTGTTACCAACGTCGGATCTACTGTAGACCAGATATATTAATATTTCAATATTAATCAAGGGCTTGAGGAATGCATATATCCTTACTCTGGGATTCTTTATTTATTTGAGGTATTTAGCGTGCACTTTCTAAACCGAATGATGATATTGCCACATGAGGAGAGTTCCTATGAGCGAGAGAGGAAGGTCCTACCAATTTTGCCGGGAAAGGTATTTTTACATACCTTCCATGGTTCTTAACACGCCACTATCGAAATGGGAGCCAACAGCTTTCCTTCCCTTCCGAAAAAAAAAAATTTGTGCTACGAATTTTTATCGCTTTAGAACAATCCGTCGACCCCGGTTGGGTTTGAACCCATGAACATATGGTTCTGAGGTGAGCACTTTATCCCAAGACCACTGAAGTTGATCACTAGGATTCAATTATCTGAGATTTTGCAGAAAGGTTTAATCTATATAAAATATAGTGTTTACAGTCAATTTGGCTTTAGTGGGATCTTTATTTCTTTTTATTGTTGTAAATAGCTTTCAAAAGTGTTGTCACATTTAAATGTGTTTGTTTAATTAAACGAACTCAATAAAAGTATTCATTTATTTTAAGAATCAATCTTTAATTTAAGTAAAATATTGTTTTTATAATAAATTTAACTTCTGAATTTGTTTTCATACCTCTCCAAGGTAATAGTTTGAAACAAAGTGTACGCCAGTATTTTATCGCTAAAAAAATCTCTGCGAATAGTTTAGACCACCTTTAGTTAAAATATTTAAATTCTTGTTGGCACCTGGAGAAATCTCTATGTCAACATCTCTTTCAGTTGAAATAAAACCATATAAATTAAACATTTTTTGTTTTATTCTATGTATTAAATATCAGAACACCTGCATCTCCACCATGATGACGTTTCTACGGCAACAATATTACAAGCTTTATAAACATTATGATCATCAGTTGCTACTAAATATTCCCAAAACTTCGTTTCCTTAAATGCTAGGTATGAACTCGTTTGGACTTTTGATTCCCATTTTTGTTTGATTTAAAATGTTAAAGATTTGAAATAGTGTACTTACATTTAGGCCTCTAAGTTTGTCATTGAAAAATGCTACTAGACCTTCATGTTATCAATTAGTTGGATATTATTTTCTATTAACCTAGATTCAAGGTGATTTTTTTTTTTAATTTAGCGTAATATATATTTTCAAATTGTTATAAATGCTTCAGAAGTTTTATTTTAACAAGAATCATATTTGGTAACCTTGAATGTTGACACACGTTCTTTGTCACTATAATTACTTTTACACCACCAGTCCGGTCACTAGTTTTTAAATGCAAAACTTCATGTGTTTTACGGATTTTTCAGACGTACAAATTCTCATATTCCCAGAAAATTTAGAGAGTAGCTTAGAGGAACTAAATTTCATTTTTTATAACATTGATTAGTGTGAGAACAAGTCACTGGTAAGTAGAACATGATGATTTGACCTAAGGTTTGATGGTATGAATTTATATAGCAATGTATCACATTATCCTATGTTAATAATATATGAAAAAAGCGAGACAGAAACCTTTTTATTTTAGGTGTTTAACGTACACCTGAACCGACTGATTATATCAGGGTGACCTGGTGGTATAGGGGTAAGGTGTCGGACTTCTGTGCTGGGGGTCAGGGCTTTAATCCTCGGTCCCAGCACAGTTTTATCTGATTACCAAACCTCTTCCTTCACCTCTGACAAGACATCTTGTGAATGTGGGGAATGCCAGGCCTCCACCGTGGTTCGGATTCCACGTTAAATTGTAGGTCCTCCATTTCATCTCACAATCACCCTACCGTTACACATTAGCGTAAGTGCATATAACCCGAACGGGTAGTAAGACTTGGTGCTAATAATAATTTATTATTATATCAGCACAATACGTAATAACTAGCATACATCTAGAACAGACATAACATCCATTTCCAGCCGTTAATTCATCACTGTTAAAGGGGAAGCACACATTCCGATAATGGCAAATTTTTCATCCATGCCAGGAATAGATCCCGGGACCTTTGTCTCAGTAGAAAGACACACTACCGACTGAGATAATGTGTCGGACGTAAATAAATTTTAACGTCTCATCTAGATTTGAATCCATAATAAATCCCATCTTAAGTATGATGCTTTAATAATTTTTACATACTGTACACCCACGTCTGTTCACGAGGATGGTGTGAGTTCTATCTTGTCTGGTTTGCTAGCAGTGATGAGTTCGAGGTTCGAATCCAGTTCTATTGTGATGAAGTAATGTTTCTTAGATGATTTTTCCATCTGCTTTCTTGAAATTCTTCTATAGTCTATCTTTCTCCTCTACACCCTATTAGTGTAATTTTTATTATATATTAGATGAATAAATTTATGTATATATATATATATAACCTTCCTCATTCCTAAAATCTCTAGCCTAATTAGTACAATAGCATATGCATACAGCCCGAATGGGTAGTAAGACACGGTGATGATGAAAAAAACTACACGCATTAAATAGTATGCATACACATGGACGAACAATTTAACTGAATAATTAAGCCACAATGATTCGAACATTTGCTTTATTTTCTGACGTTGACCTCGGTTGTCTTGTGGTAATGTGCTCGCCCTACGACCCAATGTTCATTGGTTCGAACCCAATCGTGATTGATGGATTTTTATTGATCGATAAAAATCTGTGGCACAACTTCTTTCGGAGGGGGAGTAAATCTGTCGGTCCCATGTCGGTTGTGGCATGTAAGAAGGGTGGAGTACCCAGAAAGGAGAAACTGTGCAGTTGTACAAGAATTCTAATCTAAACATGAATACATTTAATAAAAAGTTTTATTCATAATAGTTAAACAATTAAAGTTGTTGTTGGACGGTCAGTTTGCTTAAAGATGTAAAAGGGTGGAATTCGGAAATTGTTAATTTTTTTTTTCTGCCTCCAAATACCAAGTAAGAAGTGGTCCGGAGTCTGTGTTTATTGTGTGTAGTTTAGAAGTGTTTAAATAGTTTTATTAATAATTAATTATTTGAATTATTTTTTTGGTGGGGTGAAATAAATATTACCCAATGCAGATTTTATTTAAATGAAATGGAGAGTAAATGACACATTAAGGATATTATTAAGATAGTTCTTTAGATAAATTACCAAAAAAATTATATATTTAACACTGAAAATTCATTTATTACTTTGGTGTGTCTACAAATTAAAGACTTTAAGAGAGTTCTGATATTTAAAATTTAAAATGTTTGAATTGAAATCGTAACATCATTTTAATATCCTGTTAATAAAGCCTAAAATAATGTTTTCATAGGCTACATAAAATTAATTGACCGACAAACTATATTGTTAATTAAATTTTCTAGACAAATAAACTAAAAGGATACAGATCTACCTACACTTTACACAATTTCCTTTTGGTTTATACATGGTAAGTAGCTGGTTTAGTTGCGTGAAATCAGCTTTAGATAATTTTTTAACCTTTTTCAATTAAAACACAATAAAATGAAGTGTTTTTCTACACTCCGATTTAAAATATAAAATTAAATTATTTTCAAAAATTAAATTCTATGGCGTCAGCTTGCAATCGAGCCATACCAAACGAGCTACCTCCATCTGCTTGCGAATATAGTGCCAACTTCAGTGGATATAAGGTGTCATATGGTCAGTAGAACACTTTGGCCGTTAATCTCAGTTTTCTAGACTGGAGCTACTACTTCTTTATTCACGTAGTTTCTGATTGGTTCTACTAGTCAAAGTTTGACCCCGTTCCGGACCCGCGGCTTCATAAATAAATCTGAATTTACTGGGTATTGAACCCGGGAAATTTGGAACTGTAGCCAGAAACTCTGACCACTAGACCACAGAAGCCATATTTTTATTATTTTTGTAGAGTTCTGGCAAATATAAATAAAATAAAATGATTTACTCAAATGGAACACTGGATTTTATATATTATTATTATTAGCACCGCGTCTTACTACCCGTCCGGGTTATACGCAGATTTTATATAAATTGTACATTTATCAAGCTCCAGAATTATTTGTACTTTGTATATTAATAACTCATCTTGTGGTATATTATATTTTAATGTTATGTTATATTCACAAATATTTAATGAAACTAAAATTAGTAAATATACATTTTTACAAACTGAAAAGAATATAAACTTTTATTCTCCTATAACCGTATAATCCTACATTTTGTTTGAATAACCGGAACTGGAACCAGAACCAATAAGTATTTTGGTATGACTCCCTGGTTTAAAGTAACTGCAATAAATAAATAAGTAAATAAAATAAAACTACGACAGAAAACCCTGCTACTAATATTTTGCAACCAAGATCTGTAGAGTTACGTAATTTAGTCGAACCGTCATAGGAGAGAACTGATGTGTTTTGTGAAGCTATCACTTTTAAAAGATAATGTCACTTTTTTGTTGTTGTAAAGTAATATAAATAGAATGACTTATAGTCAGTGCTGACTCCTTGACAGTAACTTTTTATATTATCTAGCGCAGGAATATTAAACTCGTGGCCCGCGAAACCTAAAACGCATTACTACACGATTCTTTTATTTTAGCATCGCGTCTTACTTCCCCTTCAAATTATACGCTTATGTACTAATTACGATAATGGTTCTATGGATTGGGAAGGTTATATTTAGAGGAAGTGTACCCGTATTTGCGTTGAGGGAGATTGTAAAAGAATTTAAGGAAAACCACTCTCAGTACACCCGATCAAGATTCGAACTCTAGTCTCCCCGTTATCGGTAGTTTAGTCTACTGCGTTAGTTGCGTATTAGACCATGCGCCAACGAGGTGGGTATTCTTTTTTTAATAATGTCAAGGAAATACAACATTTGAGAATGTNGAATAGTTTCTATTTTTTTTTTTTTTTTTTAGAATGTAAGACCACTGTACCACATTTGTATGATTTCTTCGATAGGGAGGTACCCTCAAAAGTGATTGAATTGACACAAGAAGTATGTGTACTTTTTGTTGTTAACAGCGATTTTCTTACATGAAATGAAACCAAATACCTGAGGGGTTTTGTCTTAAGAACAAACATTTGTAAACAATTGTAAAAATTACTTTACCGTGATATTTATACGACTATAAATATAGGATTTCAAATTTTTGATATAAAATATAAGTTAAGCTTAGTCTTCTTATTATATATGAGGGACCTACCATTTTTCTTTTGTAACAGTATAACTAGTTTGGAGTTATTTTTACTTAAGATAATTAAAAAAAAAAACAGAATCTTTATTTGAAATGTGGCAAAACAATAGTGTTGGAATCCTTCGACTTCATTTTGGCGTGAACTAAATTTTGAAATAACGCATCGTTGACTTAATATAGCGGGATATCTGAACATCTGCAAGGCAACTTCTCGCTTACTGAGACGGCACCCTTAACAGAGTATTCACTATACAACTTTAAAAGATGTTTCATGGGGTAGCACTGAGCGTTTAGAAGTCCAGGATTATTTATATAATGGAATTATATATTTTAATATAATTCTCACTAAAATGTAGGCGAAAGTGCTGACCAGTTATAAACTATAAATTTTAAGTTCAAGACATATTTTAATAACATGTGATAACTTACATAAAACCCTATAAAACAATCCCAAAAATCTTTAAAATTTTATGGATTAAATAGCCAATTTATTAGATATTAAGTTATGGCTATAGCTGCATTTAAACATATTATTTAAATTGGATAGTTAAGTGGTTATAGCATTGGTGTACTAGGCCAAAGATCCAGGGTTGTATTGCCGTGTTCATGTGTCATTTTTTCAATCTAAAGAAGATAAAAAATGTATGTTTTGATTCTATTAAAACACAACTTTATTTGATGGAGGAAGGTCTAGATCTAGGTTTATAAACTTTTGCTTTAATCTCAAAAGCACAAATTTTCACTTAAAACGTAGTGTTTTTTTTAACTTTTAACTCAACATTTACATTTTTTATCTGGTCTGAAACCTGCTGATAATTTTCGCACCTACATTTTGTTGAAAATGTTACTAAATATATCAAACAAGTTCTTATATAATGCGGGATTAATAAACTTCTGCAACACGTCTCAGTGGTTTACCATGTAGCAACATTAAAGGTCAAGATATTTATCTAAATATAACAAAATCTATCAAAAGCGACATTTGTGAAACATATTCATTGTAGTATGTACACAGACAAATAGAGCTATTCACTTTTTGAACTGCTAGTTGAGTTTATTGTGTGGTAGATTACACGATTACAGTTGCATGATTTGCTGTTGACCTTAACAAAAAATTTACATTTTTTAAAAAGTGATCTCAGCTATGCCATTACAAAGGTAACCAGTTTAAAGTACTCGTATTAACCTTGCGAGTTTTAGATTTGATCCATTACGATATATAACCTTCACAGAAAAATTAGGTTGAGAATCCGTGTGTGTGTGTGTGTGTGTCTTTCAAAGGTGCAAGGACAAGAATATTGTTGTGTGACCTCGCCAAATAAACGGTATATTATGTGCAGTGGTATAACTGGTGGAGTAGGGGAGGAGGGGGCAAATCGTTTTAGTAAAAACTTAAAATATATCAAGTTGGACTCTAAAATTGAGCACACAAGATTTGTTGAATCAATTAAATCTACACTTTTTAATCAAATAGGCAACTAATTTCAACAATTTTTCAAGCGAATATCACTCCAATAACTTCTAGAGACATGCATTTAAAAAAACTGCCAAGTGAAGATTATTCCTAATAGCTTTTAGAAGCATCTAGTTTTGAAAAATTTACCAAGAAAAGATTAATTTAAATATCTTCTAGAGACATATTTTAAAAAGATTTTCCAGGTGAAGACCACTCTAAATAACTTCTAGAGACATATGAATTCCAAAAACTTCAAAAGAATGACCCACCCAAATAGCTTATAGGTGTATCCAAATTTTTTACTTTTCACTAGAGAGGGTCCTTGGACTCCTCTTTGGGTTGGAGGGCAAACCTCATTTAAAAAACCTTTATTTTGCTAACCACCACCCTCTTTAAAGCCCCCCTCTTCTCTCAAATTTAATTTTGGCTATAACCTTAATTGTTTGTCCCCACCAAAGTAAATTTCTGGGTGCGCCAATGACTATATATATTTGGGTGTGAAACTCAGATTGTTTTTACAGTGTATGTCATGTATTTATTACTAAGGTTCGGACATTGATGACCTAAAAACGATCAAAAAAATTACCAAGAAAATTACCTAAAAATGGTAAAAAAATTACTTCAAATTTAAAAACAATATAACTTTAAAATTTAAATAAAAACTCTTAATGAATGTACACAATTAAATTAAACACACACTTTACAAATGGAAACTAAAAACTATCTATAGATTGAAAAACCTTTGACGAATAAACTCTTGATTCTGCTAGATATAACATTGATTTACACCTGCTTCAGAAAAAATGTTACCCCCTTCCAATGCAGCCCTCTCCAGCCTAGTTACAGTGTTTCACCAGGAATGTTTATTTTACAGCCATACAAGCAAAAAGGGTGGATAAAATGTTAATTGCCCACAGTATATTCTCATTTCAATCATTGTTAAAAAAAATAATGTTTGAATATTTATACATTTTTTAAATGTTGATATTATTATCAAAATATAATTATTCAATATGAATACTTAAAACTTAATCAAAAATGCATAGAAGTTAATATACATTTTTTTAAATGACTCAAAGATGAAGCAATCTAAGAAAATAAGACCTAAATATAAAAAATGACTAATTACTAAAAAATAATATATAAATAATGCTTCTACAAAACTCAGATTATGAATAGATATACACATTCGTATTGCCTGTGACGTATCAAACAAAAGATGACAATTCATCAAAATTTCAGACCCTGATAAACTTTATCGTCTAGATAACAATAGTTATCGTGTACATTTGTTTATCACGAGATATATAATTATAATATTGCTCGTCTGGGCTATAATAATCGTAACTCTGTGGTGATAATATTAGACAGTAGGCCATTGTCTAGGGGACACCAGAATTTACCATTAGTACATTATTTCCGTGGAGGCTCTTTCCATGTCCCGATGAGATGAGGGTGATAGTATGAGGGTGTGGAACCAGTGGAAACACTTAAACCTAATTACCCTGATGACCGTTAGGGTAAGTCCCCCTTTGGGAAAAATGACAAGGTACCAGTCGGGAATCGAATCCGGGGCCCCCTAGGCTCGTGGCCAGGTGCACTTACCACTAGACCATGGGGCCGGCTACCACAAGATTATAGTGGGTATTGACGTTTTATCTGTCCCCGAGATAAAAAAAAAAGCTTGTCTCACAATTTCATCTGTCCCTCTGTATGTCCGTCAACACCCGTGGCTATGGCCAAAACGATTTGATGTGTTTCGTCGTTCAAACTTGACATTCAGGCACTATATGATCATAATATAAGGATAAATTGTGATTTTAATCCTAACTCTTAATATTAAAGCTAGTTTATTGATGAGTAATGAAATATTTCAAAAATTTCTTTGATGATTTTGATTTAAAATGGGTATCACTATTATATCTGGGAAGTGTATTACGTTATAAATAAGAATGTATTTTTTCTAATAAAAATTGATGTGAATTTAGTTTATCGATAGATGATTTTTTTTTAAATTTAATCAAAATAATAACGGCAACAGTTTGGTATTTCTGAAAATTGTTTTATATTATTTTTGAGGTAATATGATTTATTTTTGAAAGAAAATGATAAATGGGTGGTTTACTGATAGACTATTAAAAAAAAGTTCATAATCTTAGTAGATTATAATAATAAGAAGGAATTTATGAATAAACAAGCAAACTTTGTGCAAATTGCGCAATACCTAGGCAAAAAGAGAAAAAAATATTATTTTTCTCAAATGAATAAAACCCAAAGAGACGTAAATTATAGTTTTAAAGAAACTTTATTTAAAAATGGAAAAAATATAACATATAGATGTGGCGTTCATATTTAAAAAGCTTTTGAGGAAACTTGAGTATAGACAAAACTATCTGTTATCACATCACCTCATAGCCCTCTAGCGGTTCCAGAGATGCTCTTGTGTGGAGGGGTTCAGGGGGGGAGCTGAGGGAAGGTCGTAGAGGATGATCTTTTCGACTTCCTATTTAAGTTCTCATTTTTCTCAATCTATACCAATAAAATAGGCCGACATTGGGTCAGATAAGAATATACACTTTTGTATTAAAGATATGGATTAATGTTATTTTTTTATAACAACTCACTGTATGGCATTAAATCCTGGATAAAATAGGGGAAATCAATATAAGTTAAATAATTGGTTCGGTGCACAGCACAGATTTACTCTCGCTTTAATCTTAAAACAGATACATTTACCAAAAAATCGCAAAATTCGTGAAACTAAATAATATACACTGTTACATAGACATTGAGAAAAGAGGAACATAACTGTCCAACAAAGAGCATAACACTCATTTAGATATTTCTAAGTACTCCATAAAAAATGTGTACATATTTTTGCGTATAGCTAAGAAATTATTGGTTTTATAAAAATATACTACAGATTAAAATATTTTTTTTAATAGTACTACAACTTTACAATGATAAGTTATTTTCTATCTCAAATAATTGTGTATGTATGATCAAATTTGGGAATTTACACTTCTCTAAAGTTCTCTTAAAGTAATTTTCATGGGAAAACGAGAACTGCCATTTTGTTTGTAATGTTAAACAATGCCTTAATACAAAATTTAATAAAAAAATTTGTTAAAACGGATGTTTAGAAAATCGATTTTATCTCCTTTTCCCCTTTAGTAAACCTGTATTTAATTGTAGGGTTAGATATCTAATTCCCATAACTAGTGGATGGGGCCCTTATAAAAACCCTATATACCAAGTTTTAGCATGAGCGGTGAAATGGTTTGGTCTCTAGTACGAGATACAGACAGACGGACGGCAATCCAAAAACAACTTTTTTTTTGTTTCGGGGGGTCATGAAACGTCAACATTTATAGAAATATTGATTATAATTTTTTTTACGGTAACAATATTTGTCTTTTTGAAGGGTAGATAGAAAGTAAAAACACGTATAGTATAGAGAGTCGAGGTGACCTGGCGGTCTAGGGGTAAGGTGTCAAACTTCTGTTGTGAGGGTCCGGGGTTCAATACTCGGTCACGGCACATATTTATCTGATTGCCAAACCCTTCCTCCACCTCTGACAAGACGTTTATTAATCACAACTTGTGAATGTGTGGAATGCCAGGCCTCCCCCGTGGTTCGGATCCCACGATAAACTGTAGGTCCTCCATTTCATCTCACAATCATCCTACCATTACACATTAGCGTAAGTACGTATAACCCGAACGGGCAGTAAGACGCGGTGCTAATAATAATAATAATAATATAAACAGTAGGTATAGTATTTTGTGATCTCTGCCTTACGTCTTTTATTAATACATGACTTAAGAAATCTAATAATAAAATATAGGCGTAGGCCTATACTTTAGATGGAAATATCAACAGCATGGATTTTTTTTAAACATTTAAATGATTAAATGTAAAAAATACAAACTAGTTTTTAAGTAATTTGAATCTAATAACAGGTTGTCAGCTTCATATAAAATGTTGCATGCACACATGAAACTAACTTAAAGAAAGGTTTTTAATAGTACAAGGTTCTCACGAGGAAATATAAAATATTGCTCAAATAATTTAATTGATATTATGATTATAATTCATTTGGTCAAAGATAAGTGAAAATGTTATTTTATATCTGCTATTGACTTCATTTTATTTTCACGTGAAGGTATTCACTCCCTCTCCGAATTTTGTTTCAGAAAATAGAATAGAAAAAATACTCTCTTGATTTCACAGTTTAAAATAACCGGCCCCATGGTATAATGGTCAGTGCACCTGACTATGTACTTAATTTTCTCGAGTTCGATTCCAGACAGATACATATGGTATTTTTTCAGAAATGGGAACTACCCCAATGGTCACCAGGGTTTGGTTAGTTGGGATTAAATTAAGTTTAATTGTTTCCACTGGTCCCACATTCTCATACTCTTTCATCACCATCATCTCATCTTATCGGGACATGGAAAGAGCCTCCACGGAAAGGATGTACGATTAGTACATTCGGGAATCCCCTGGGCAACGATACATTAGCACTGGCTAAACTATCCACTTCTGAGCTATTACTTATAGCTCAGACACTCAATATAATATTATATTACCGTTGAAATTAAGTAATTTTCGAATCATTCGAATGAAAAATCAAATATCAGCCCCCACTTTCTTTGATGAAAATTAAGCCAAGAAAATAAACATATGATCGATAATAGTTGCATATGCCTCCCTAGTTAGATTAACATTTAAACACTTTTCCTAATATTTTTAAAATATTAATTTAAAAGAAATTGGTAACTGTAGTAAAACATGTTAACGGTGATGAATATAGTCAGGCTATTTATACTAGTTTATTATTATTATTATTGGGTGTTCTGTCTTACGACAGGTCCAATGAACTTAGTCAGCCAATGCATCCTGTCCTCTGCCTCCTCGTTCACCTGCGAGAATTTTCTTCTTTCCTTCAAGTCATCCAATATTTGAACCCTCCTTCTTCCTAAGCTCCTGTTTCCCTCAACCTTTCCTACTATGACGTCGTGCAGAAGACAGTTCTTCCTAAGGATGTGTTCGATCCAATTTGCTTTGTTACGAAGAATCACATCCAAAATGGTTCTCTTCTCACCCCACTCTTCTTAGGACTTCTTCATTTATCACCCTCTCTGTTCACCCGATCTTCTCGAGTCTTCTCCAAAACCACATTTCAAAGCTCTCCGAGTATTTCCTTTACATCTTCCTGAGAGTTCAAATTTCTGTTTCATACAGCGTGATTCTATTTTTTTTGAAAACTATACAAATTTTTTTATTGCCAAATATATCAAAAATAAATCTTCTGAGAAATGAGTATAGACCTTTGGTATTTGAATAATATCAAGATTCAAAGCCGTTGTCTCTCTGGTGAGCGCCTTTTTAAATAAGACTTTTCTTTTTACAATTTTCGGATACACCCATCATATAATCTTTGGTACTCAAAAATTTGAGTTCAAGTCGAGGTTTAGTAGCTGTTCAAATTCGACTCGAAGATATTTACAAAACTCTAAAAATTAGATTACTCGGAATTTTTTATATTTTTTGTTTAAAAAATTCTTATTTTAACTAATTTTATACAGTTTTAATATATAATTTCATAACTACTAGAGTACCTCAATATTTACTTTTTTCTAGTTAAAAAATTGAAATTTTTTATGAATTTTATTTAAAAATTCGAATTTTCGTGACTATATGGTTTATAGATGGATATATTACAAATAATTCAACTTGAAATATTTATTTTACAATTATTGCTCTATACTACTCTAAATTGAAAAACCACCTCGTTTTCATCCAAACACGACTCGATTTGAAAAATGCCTAATTGCACACCCATGGTAAAATGTTATCAATTTTGGCCGCAAAAAACTTTGTGATTTCTAAAAGACTCTTCCTATATAAAAAAAATTTTGAACTAAACCAGGCTTCCCACCGGTAAACGATGGAACACCACAGTAAACAAAACCCCTTGGAAAACCATTCTTAGTGACCCCGGCCTGGATACGATCTCCAACCACTCCATCAACGGCGACTGAGGGTAAATCGAGACGAAAGTCTATAAGAAACCGCTTGGTCATTGCTGCGGTTCTATCGCAATAGAACGTTGATTGCCTGAAACGAAGGCAATCACTATCGTAACAGTATTCCATCCGACCGATGTTCGTCCGGGCATGAGCACGCTAGTTGGCCTGAAATAAAGGGCACAAGAGGTCCAATTAGCCTCACGGGCAATTTGCGGCTTACCACGAACGCCCTACTCAACCACCTCCCTTAATCTCTAACCGAGATAATAAATGGCTGCTTGTATATACAATGTTGTTCAAATTATTAGATGAAGATTACAGCTCAATTATTTATAAGTATACTTTCACAAGTTACCCGTTAATACAAATCAAATGCCAGCTGGTTTATTTAATTTTTTTTATTGAAGATGTTAGAACCGTTCAGGCTACACGTATATGTACTAATTACGCCAATATTTTAAGGATGATGAAGGTTGAATTTATAGGAAGTGCACTCACATTTGAGTTAAGAGAGGGAGATTATACTAAATATATTCCGGTTACTTGTAAGATTATATGTATTCATATTCTGAAAATTGAAAAATGACACCTGGACACGGGAATCGAACCCGGTACCTTTGGCTTGGAACGCCAATGCTCTACCCACTGAGCTATCCAGGAATCGTCAGGGTAATTCTTCGCTCATATTTTAAGGCAGAGTCTATGATGGACGTGCGGAAATCGTCAGCTACAAATGTGTGATTTAAAAAAATATCACTATATATCAGATAACGCAGCCACCTTCGACTCAGTAGTTGGCTTAATGCTGCCACTTGTACGGTGATTGTACCGAGTCGAAGATGGCTGAGTTATCTGATAGTTTGTGATCTTAATAAAATCACACATTTGTAGCCGACGAATTTCGCACGTCCATCATAGACTTTGCCTTAAAATATGAGCGAAGAATTACCCTGGGCCACAGAGAAGGAAAGAACAGAGCCACAGCCGATAGGTTAAACGTGATGCACTCCTTTTCGAGCTTTACTCGTCTAACGTCGGGATCGCTAGGTGTGATCCCCAGTGACTACAGCGCAATAAAGTGAGCATTTTTTAAACGACTCGAATGTACTAGAAGGCAGATACAAAACATGAGCTCTTCGAGTTAACCAGTCGGCTGGCGGTCACCAAGCAAGCTTCAGGTAGCGCCCTCCCCCGTCTCCAACCCCTAACACCCTCTGGTCAATAAGTACCCTAATACCAAGGGGTTACTATATAAAGATTGCCTCGTTCCTGTAAACACTGTGTAGACACCACATCTAGCTGCTGTGACGTCACATGTAGCCCGGCGCTTAGACAAGCCACTAACAGCATCTACTATTATTTATTACTTATTTACTGCGTATTGTTAATTTGTAATTATATAATAATATACGTACATCTACACGCAGCTTTCCTAGTGCGCTTTACTCTGTTCGTAAATTTTGTATTTTGTTCACATTATTATTAAATACGAAGAAATATAGAATGCTCATTTTTAGTTACAGGTCAAAATTTGTACGCAAATTTTTTATCGCTCTCAGAGTACCGGTAATATTTATCGCGTAGTGAGTTTGAAAAAAAAAAAAAGATAATTGGAAAAACTAATTTAAAACTGAATTAATTTTATTATTTAGATAATATTCATAATGATTTACATTATTTTTATAAATCATTACTGATATGCAGAATGTATCAGCTTAATTTATAAGTTTCTGATATGAATAACAGTTTTATCAGTTTTAAAATATGATTTGTTTATGGTGTATAAACATTTTTTTCTAATCTTTATTTTAGAAAATAGAATTATTTACAAACAGTAGCAGTGTAAACACACACTACACAGGCCGCAAGGAAGATGTCATGTTAATAATGTTTTTAAACATTTGTCTCTGATATTTAATTTACCGAATTTCTCTTTGTTTGTTTTTTCAGATAGAATCAAATAAAAGTAATTTTATTTTGTAATGCATAATAAATATACAACGAATATACATATCGCATATATATATAAACATACATATCGCAATGTATTAGACCCTAACAAATGTTGTTATTAAATTCTACATATTAATAGTATTCGTTTATGCAATTACATTATATTAACAAATAATAATGGAGAATAGTACCTAATAACACTGGAAATAGTTTTGTTCTATAAGAAAATCCACAAATAGATTGTTGGTAGTTTTCAAATTAGTGCTAAAAACAAGCTTCTAATGACAGTTACTTAATTTTTTTTATGTAATGATCTTGAATTTCTTATAAGTTTTCCTTTTGTCGTCTGAATTGTACCCTCTTTTAGTATTTTTAAAGACCAGTGAACTGTTCAAAAATTTCATCCTAATTAATGTTCTTTGACAAATAAATGCTTTAACTACTTCTTTAGAAATTCCAGGATAAGTTTTTGTTAAATTAATAGTTAAATTCGATACTACGCCACGTCCTTTTCTTAGTGTTATTTCAGACAAAAGGATTGGTGATGTGAAATTATAGAATACCTATCACAATAAAATTAGGTATAACACATCATAAATAAATGTCATTTTATAGTTATGTATAGCTGCGTGCGTCTATAGGCAATGCTTCAGCGCCATCTGTCATCGTTAGGTGCAACCTTTTTGACCACGTGTTTGGAAAAGTTTTTTTTTTAGATTTTGTCTAACCATAAACCTTGATAAAATCCTTGGTTAAGATGGATTCTGCCCACCCCCACGAAAACGTAAGAAATTACTGATCATCCCCACCAAAAAAATCCTCACGTAATTCTTGAAAGGTCCCTAGCTTCTGATCTATTGGAAAATATTTTTTTTTAAATTGAGGTCTCGGAAAACGGGATTTTATTATTATGATTTTTGATGAAAATATGTAAAATCTGTAAAATATGAATACTTAACAATACGTTTCTTTCATTTATGCTTCTTGGTGGAATGTGATTCTGATTTTTTCCATCATGTTTCTGCAAAAATATATATTACCTGGTTTCCCAAATATTACGTGTTTTAAGTAAATGTTTCAATTTTTAGGCAAAGTAGAGAGATAGTTTGTTTGGTGCACCATACCATTTATTTATTGAAGCTAGTCATTTTTGCCTTAATAATATGAACACAAGTTAATATTATACAACTTATAAACTTGTTTGTAGTTTAGTCTTTATTAAAACATTATTTCTCACTTAGTATATACTAAACCGATATCATAGAAGAATCATCTATTGAAAACATTTATCTACAGTTAATTTCGGCCACATAGTCCATTTCAACTGCTATTTAAAAATAATATATCTAAATATTAGAAGTATAAAACCCAAATATGAGGATTTATTATGTTTTCTCTCTTATATTAAACTAAATATTGATTTAATAATATTAACACGGGTGTGGATATACGGGAATGAGACATTATTGCTTAAAATTCCAAACTATAAGGCCAATTTTGTCTGTAGAGACAATAAACTAGGTGGGGGATTTTGTGGTTTCAAACATGGACATTTGAAATTTTTAGTAAAGGTTCCTTTTTGGCTCTAGACCAGAGATAGGACCGAATTTTGTGAAATTCATCAACCTGTAAGAGATGAAAAAGGGGGTTCAAAAATTTTCAAAATTCACTGACCATGCATTTTTTGAACTAGTGGACATAAAGCCTTGAAATTTAAAATAAATATTTCTGTATAGAAATGGGGAAGATATTTTTAGGGTTTTTCAATTTTAATCACCTAAAGAGGTGTAAAAGGGGGAAAAGGGGCAGTAAATTCTGTCTTCCAATCAAGATAAAATTGGATATATGGAGGGTTATCGGGTCGCAGAGTACTAATATAAAATTAATTTATTAATTTATATACGGCAACCACGCGATGGGTTCCGAGGTGCTTTGGTAAAAAGTGTGTTCAAGACTACCAAAACTAATATAAATAAATACTTTACAGGGTGATAGAAGATTGAAATTTTGCAGACAACAAATGGGACCACTCCAAATAATTATAAAAGTATGAATATTTTTGTTTAATAATTGCGACCCTGGGACATATGTAAGGGGATGTAAATAGAATAAAACCTTTTATGTGTGCTAGCAAACTTATATTTGACAGTCGTTTAGGAGGACAACTCCAAATAACCAAATAAGTCTTAAAAATGGAAATTTCTAAATGATAGTTAGAAAAATGCCCTTAAATATTTACAAAACCAAAAGAAACAACTAATTCCCAGTGTGGTAGAAAATTGAAATGTATAAGTAAAGTAAAGGAACATGTCAAATTACTTTAAGTCTTTACATTTTTAGTTTTAAATGGGACCCCGAGAAATAGGGTGGGGAGCAGATGGGTAAGAGGTTATAAGAATAAAAACATCTTTTATCTATGGTATAATATTTAAATTTGGCAAGCAGGTATAATGAACTTTCAAAATAACCAAATAAATATTAATATTTGAAATTTATAAGTGGGAGTTGAAGAAATGGTAGGGGAAGGGGCGCGGGCTCAACATTTACAAAAACTAATATATTCATCTACTTCTCTGTGTGGAAAATAGGGAGGGATGGTCCCCTCAAAATGTTTACAAAGCTATGAAAATACAAATTTTATAGATATAAAAGCTTGAAATGTCACCATACAATTTAATAATAAAATAGGGTTTGAGTCGCTAGACAGGGATACATTGTTCTCGTTGATTCATGTAAAAAGTTTCTCATCTAATGCTGCTATGCTCATGACAGATATTCAACAACTGTTGATATCACCAAGTGAAGAAAATCAAAAACTATATAGTTCTACTGGAAGCGATATTTATTTATTTTGGCCAAAACCAAATTTGATTAAAAAAATTGCTATAACATTGGCATTTTCTCGCATTTCCTACACTCTTGAACAAATGGAATTTCAAAATTGAAGCCCAGGAAACAATAGCGCTTAAAATGTATACAACCAAAATATAACATTATTTACGATGTGGCTAGGTTGACATTTGGTAGTCACGTAAAATGTCATATAAGATAACCAAATAGGTCTTACAATTTCAAATTGGAACTGTGGAAGCTAAGGAGGGTGAGGGGGACAGAGTTTTTTTGAAAATGAAGGTAAATTGCCATTTTTCCAAAGAATGAAAAAAAATTTAAATTTGCCAATTTGTTAAAAGGACTACCCCACATAACCATAAATTTAGAAAGTTTGGAATTTGAAAATTTACTGTTGGGAAATGGGAGGGGCCTCTAAAATTTCCTAAGCTATAAAAACTCGATGTTTCAAATGCGGGTACACTTTATACTAAGTAAACCTCACTCATCTCTAACACAATAGCTTAATTAGTAGTAAATAGACGTAAAGCTCTAATATTAAGACTCGAATATTAATCTAAAATATTAAGGCATGGTGCTAACAAAAATAACAAAATAGAAAATGTTATTGATGTTGACCGCAAAATAAAATCTACTCTCTAAAAGGTTCTTTTTATAAAAATTGAACTGTAGTAAGACATTTGGAACACTAAATCTTTGAAGACAGAGGAATATGTTTAAAGTAATAAAAATAAATCAAACCACAAATTAAAGCCTATCTTAAAATGAATACATAGAATTTTTTACAAATACATAGTTACTATCGCATATCTAGCGACATAGCAATTAAAATAACTCAATTCAGGCAACATATCTTGAATAATAATGATGCTTCATATTTATATGTTTCTGTAGAAGAGTTTATTAATTAATTTATGCTCGTTGGTGAAATGTGATGTTCTTTTTTCAAACATGTTTCTATGATCGTGCTTAGATAAAGTTTGCATTGCCAATGGAGTCAGACGGCCGCCCTGTGAATGCGCTCGTTTGTGCACTCAGGTTGTAGACTAAGTAATATTTTATTTCTAAGATTGTTTATTTGTTAACTGCCATAACTGGTTTGTAATTGCCATGGTTAGCTTAGGATTGTGCACGAAGGAAATTTCAAAATTATGAAGAATGCTATAGCTGAATACGTCAAAGCTCGATCTAGTACATTATGACATCAAAGTGACCAAAATATTATGAAATATATCAATGTCCAAATTTGACACACATTTTAATAAAATTTCAGTTAAATATTATTTCTGTATTGTTACTGTTTTGATTTTTTGATGATAGTGATCATAATTTTTGTTTCAAACCTATCCTAACTACATAATCAGAACCTTTTTTTCTTTACTTTAGTAGATAAATTCCTTACCAAACACTTAATAACTATAGCTGTGATTTAAATAATATTTAGGTATAGTTATGATTATTTTTTCATATACTTTGTACTGTCAACAATTTTACTAACTTTACTAAACTTTTTATTGTGACATAAAAATTTATTTTTAAGAAAATCTGCAATTATTATTTGTATTAAAATATGGTTCTATTATAGTAAAATAATCTTATACTGAAAGAGTTTTCAGTGTTATTTTTTAAAATATTTATTTCTATTTCCCCTTACTAAAATTAGGAGCTATTTAATTTTCCATACAAACAAGAGAAGGTGTTGGACAAGTGTAATTGGACAAAATATTATTAGCTTTTTGTTGTGTAATCCTAAAGTGCGTTTAGGGAGATAAGCTTCATTTTCAGATTATATTTTATTATAAACTAATTTAAAATCGATTTGTTAACTCTCATCGCACATTAGTATAAATTAATAATACTAATACTTAGTACCACGTCTTACTACCCGTTCGAGTTATACGCTTAAGTACTAATTACGCTAATGGGTTAGGATCTGAGAAGGTTGGATATAGAGGACGTGAACCCGAATTTGCGTGGAGGGAGAGTGGAACACCATTTAGGGAACCCAGTTCAACCAAGCGAGATTCGAACCTCGGTTTCCCCGTCCTCAGCAGTCTAGCTCAACACTTAGTATAAAATAATGTTGAATATAATCATACCAGTGTTTAAAATAAGGGGGTATATCCGATACCAAATGTTTACTTAGGAAACTCTTTACTTTGTATTTTCTATACATTTAACTTTTTTTTAGTTTATTAAATATCATATCACTTGTATAATCTTGTTTGTATTAATTTGACAACAAAATGTTAAAATAAATGCAACCTTTTTAACATAAATATTTAATTTTAATTACTGACATATTTTGTGCACCGTGTCTTACTTCCCATTACAGCTATCCGCGTATTTACTCCAATAGATAACGAGTGAGGAAGGTAAAATGTTTGGGAAATGTGCCCATATTTTCGTTGAAGGAGAATTATAAGCATATTAGGAAAAAAAACACTCTCAGTACACCCGATCGGGATTCGAAAACTGATAGCCCAGTTATTTGCAGTCCAGTCTAACGAAAGAGTGAATATTAAATTGTGGTGCAGAAGTTGGCCACAAAATATTTAATAATTCATTTACAAGTGTATTTCTAAGCATTGTATATTTGGGTCCAACACTCTCAATTTGAAAAAAATTTGGTCAATGAAAGGGGAAGGCGGAGTAAGGGATTGCCGCTACCTGGATTATTGTACACGGAGGGACGGCAGTTCTGAATTCTCAGCTTGGCTTTCTCATGAGGAACCTTATTTAAAGTGAGTTTTCTTAAAGATATCTCACTTGGAACCGCTATTATCACTGTATATTTTAAGATCTACCTGATTCAAGGGGCGCAGCAATTCTTCCGTAAGACTATGTATCTGTTATTTCCTTGTCCGTGCCCTGTAAACGGGACAATTCCTGGATAACTCAGTGCTTAAAGCATTGGCGTACAAAGTCAAAGGTACCAGGATCGATTCCCGTGGCCAAGTGTCATTTTTCAATTTTCAGAATATGTTATCTAGATGGAGTAATCCTCACTCAAAGCATAAATAATAGCTTTGGCTATTTGATTCTTATATATGTATTCAAACTGCCTTATTCGTCAATGTATCATTTTATAGAATTCACAGAGTGTACTACATATGTTCCCGTTACTTGTAAGATTGTATGTAATCAGACTGCCTTATTTGTCAAGGTATCATTTTATAGGAGTCACAGAGTGTACTACACATGTTCCCGTTACTTGTACTCGGACTGCCTTATTTAGCAAGAAGCTCCGTGAAATAATGAGACGAGAACTAATCGACGTATTCATATGTGCCACGACGTATTAAAAACGCCAACCAACACAAACACTTGTGTTTATTGTTAGGACTTTCTCTCTGGACAAAACTAAATAGTTCTTAAAATGGTTTGTTGCTTAAAATAAGTTAATTAATAAACAATTTTACCATCGATTCCTTTCTCCAAGCCCTAAATGTATGAATCACAAGTAATTAATATCACCAAATCCTTAATTCTTGGAGCACCCACAATAATAATTATTCCCACCATTCCAACTAATGCATCACTTACAATAGCTCATCAAACTGTTATTTCTTAAACTACCCAAATTCTTGTCACCATTCCATTAACTAATTCATCACTAATAATATCTCATCGAACTGTTATTTCTTAAACTACTAAAATTCTTGTCACCATTCCATTAACTAATGCATCACTTACAATAGCTCATCAAACTGTTATTTCTTAAACTACCCAAATTCTTGTCACCATTACATTAACTAATGCATCACTTACAATATATTATCAAACTTTTAGTTCCTATACTACCCAAATTCTTGTCACCATTCCATTAACTAATCAAGCAGTTACTATTTACGATATTCACCAAATTCTTAAATCCTTAAACCCCGATCAGTTCCCAATAAACCCATAACTATGAACCAGATTTTGCCTATTTACCTTTTTTTCCCCTTGATCGTAAAACATAGGCAGTTGAGATATATACGCATTCAATGTCATGACGAGTACAATATGGTAGCTTTATAGTGCCTATGTTTGGCTATTCATTTGGTTTATGCCTATTGTAAGAATAAACGCCTATTTTGGTTTTGTCCTCTCTCTTTTACATACGGTATAGATTTTCTGCTGAGTCCAGCTACTTAGAAACGATAAGTTATGGCATACTTTTTTTGGAGTGGATTTGAAAATCCACACTTTTCAAATAAGAATCAAATAGCCGAAGTTATTATTTATGCTTTTTATTGAGGAATTCTCCATCTAGATATCATATTCTGAAAGTTGAGAAATGACACCTGGACACGGGAATCGAACCTGAGACCTTTGGCTTAATACGCCAATGCTCTAACCACTGAGCTATCCAGGAATCCAACTCCGAGTTAAAGGTGGCTGCGTTATCTGAGAGCTCGTGATCTTAATAAAATCACACATTTGTAGCCGACGATTTCCACACGTCCATCATAGACTCTGCCTTAAAATATGAGTGAAGAATGACTCTGGGCAGGGGATGATTCCTGGATAGCTCCGGTGTTAGAGCATTGGCGTACTAATCCAAAGGTCCCGGGTTCGATTCCCATGTCCAGGTGTCATTTTTCAACGTGCAGAATATGCTTGTTAAATAGCTCACCACGAGAGTAAATTGGGTAGAGGACAGACATCTTGAATAGAAAAAGCATGCCATTGCTGGGGAAAAGTTCAACTTCTTCGGAAACGGCAAATTTTAAATTCTGTCCCTTAACAGTGTGTGAAGTATAGCTCGGCCTTTCAAATTATTTAAAAAAAATTCTCTCTAAATATATAACTCATTTACCTATTGAAAATCTATAAAAAATATTTAGGTATTAACAGCATGTGACCCGCTTCAGTGGTCGAATGTGCTAAGGAGTAGCTTTCGCAGTATAATTGACTGCCTATTAAAAGGAGATCGAGATTTGAATCTCTGTCTGGTGTATTTAAGGTGTTTCTTACTCAACGGTTTTTCACTATACCGTCACTCAAATGCAGATACACTTCTTATAAATTCCACCTTCATAACCTCTAATATAATAGCGTAATAATTAGTACAACATATACTTTCAATCACGGATGAGTAGTGAGACGTGGTGCTAAGAAACCCGCAATGTGAATTGGCTGTAGGTAATTCAATAGTAACTGGAATAGTAGCGAGTAAAATCAATTTTACATTTTATATTGTGTGCCTTTTCCCTCCCTTAGTTGTCCATTCTGGTACCCAAATCCCATATTTGTAATGCCTATCTACTTGCCTAGTTTTAACATTTTTGGTGCCATTCCCTACCCATAATACTTGTATCACCTAATATTGCTCCCGTCAAAACTTTGTCACTACTGCTGATGAGTTGATTTTTTTCCCCTTCAGAGTTAAATTTTTGCATTATTACCTACTTACCTCCTGGGTTGCTCACGTTTATTTAGGCTGTTATTGGGTTTAGGGCAGTGGCGGTTCGTGTATAGGCACTGTGAAACTGCAGCACCCCCTATTTCCACATGATATTATCGATAACATTTAATATAATGAGTTCTTTTTTCTTTATTTTTGTAGTATAATATATATTCCTAAAGCTTAATGTCAGTACTTCAGTAGCCATCCCCCAGTTTATGAAAAATATACAAACACCTTTGTATGGAATTGTGCGCTTCACAGTTCGAGCGACGTGGTGTTTGATTGTTGTGCGCATGTGCACATAGAAGGGGGGTGAGGTGGAAGGCAAGACAGCCAGGTAGAGAGAGCACTGTTTCTCTCGCAGTGCCAGTTCTGGCGTGATGGTGGAAGGAAGATTTTTTTTGCTCAGCGTGTGTTGTGCTTAAAAACCGTGTACCATATTCTTGAATGTGATCAAGTGTAGAAGAGTGTAGAGTTAGATTATTATTCTGCTTCCAGCTATTCTATTTGACTCATTTTTTTCTGTTCTTTTATTTAACAGAAAGACTAAATTCGCTTGCAGTACTTTCAATGGAGAAAAATTTCCTCAATTGTCATCCAGAGATCAAAGAGTAAATTATTGAACTTTCTGCGCAAATTAAAACAAGAATGGATTTCATTTTTAAATGAACAGATGGAGCTTGAACGGTAACAATTTAAGTTAAAGTATTAAGTAAGTAAAAAAGGTGTTTTTTTTTTAAGATTTTATCAAATCCCTGAATAAATTTTCTTTTTATACATGTTTTGTCCTTTTACACAATTTTAAAACAAAGGCTAATCATTTTCTGCAGCAGCACCTCCACTAATTTTAGCTGCTAGCCGCCACTGGTTTGGAGTGGTTCCTTGACCCGGGTGGTTTCCTTGGATCATTCTTCTCTTTCTGATAGTCGATCTTACTGCTGCCTTCTGCAGACGTATAATAGCATACTCTAGTGCTCTTTGAAGGTGAGCACGAAAACAAATGATAATATATAACAACCAGATGGGCACACCATAGTATTGACCGTACTTAGGGACGGGTTGTCGCATTCCGTAGCGGTTCAGAAACAAGGAAGAGACATATTCATATTAATAAGGGAGAAGATAAGGTAGCAAAACTAATAAGAGTTTCTAGAGATGGGTGCGTTGACACTACTCTATGGAAGGCTGAGTGAGCCCACTGTTTTACACATCTTGCTTATCTGAGTGGGGCTCTAGGTAGGCCTGGGGCCCCCGCCAGGGTCAATGACGTACAGTTAGCCCCATGGTTTCTTTGGTGCTGACTGACAGCTCACAGCTGACTTATGACAGTCAACATTTAGGTATGTACCTAAATTTGACTGCCAGAAGTGACAGCTGCTAAACAAATGTTTTTGCAGATCATTTGGTTCGGCGTAGGGATACATAATTTGGTCTGGTAACTTTTCAAAGCCGTCAGCTGTCAGTCAGCACCAAACAAGTCATGGGGCCTCTGGATAAGAGGATTGGTAGCTACGGGGAACCTGTCTTAGAAGGAATGCGCAAGCTTCCAGAAGTGGTCATCGATGGTGGCCTTCTACTGATCCCGATGAAGAGTCACGTTTCGAACGTAGCTATCAATGGTCGATAACGTAGCTATCAATGATCGATATTTACAAAACATCGATGTTTTGCTTTCAACGTTCGATGTTTTCACCATCGATGGTGAATGGCCGATGTTTTGAAACCATCGATTGTTTTCTTTTGTAGATTCAAAGTTCAAACTAGGGATGGATATCGATAGGAAAAAAACAACGATGCAAAAAACACAACTCTAGCAAAAAAAGAGGATTTTTTTATTGGTTTAAAAGCAATTTTAAAACACTGGGGTAGTGATGTTTTTTTACATTAATTTAATAATATATTGAGCTTATCACATCACTCATAAACCAGATTTATATTCTCAGTTTAAGAGGTACGATATTTTTAAAATTAGTATCAGAATCATTGATGTTTAGAAATCGATGTTTTTCAACAGGGTCCGTAAGACTCTAGGGGTTTCTCTCTTTGGATAGAACAGATTCTTTTCTAAGTAAAATTACAGCACCATTGATGTACATATGTTATATAAAGCCAGTTTTAATTTCGTACTGGCTAATTTCCAATTAGTTTTGTAATCTTAGTCATACATTTTTAAATCTATAGTATGTTAAAATATATCATCCATATTTTACCTAAAACTAGTAGAAGAAGCAAACATATCTATACAATATATTTCCTCTTAATATCTACATATTTAAATGTAGTTAAACAGTTATTGTTATAATGTTTGTTGCTCTCTATGAATGAATGCGCGAGAGTGCTACACTCGGTGTCTCCGCGGACAGCTACCATTCTAAATGTTGACTTAGAGAAGTGAGCTGTCAGCTGTCAGTCAGCACCAAAGAAGCCATAAGGCTACTGTACCATCCTAGACTGCTTTGTAAACGTCACTATTAGTTCCACGCAACAACCTTATTGTTGAATATATTTGATTTCTTTGAAGAAACTTCCACATTTTATTGATTACATAAAAATATCCAGGCTAAAGATTATATCAAACCCCTTCATAGTTGTCACTTCCCTGAAAAAGAACTCCCTCCACCTATTCCTATCTTGAGCTAGTTCTATCCAGTCCACCTCATTACACCATATCACTATTTTTATATAGTTCTATCCAGTCCACCTCATTACACCATATCACTATTTTTATCTAGTTCTATTCTATTTTGAGCCAGTTCTATCCAGTCCACCTCATTACACCATATCACTATTTTTATCTAGTTCTATCCAGTCTACATCATTATATCCTATCACTATTTTGAGCCAGTTCTATCCAGTCCACCTCATTACACCATATCACTATTTTTATCTAGTTCTATCCAGTCCACCTCATTACACCATATCACTATTTTTATCTAGTTCTATACAGTCTACATCATTACACCATATCACTATTTTGATATAGTTATATCCGGTCCACATCATTACAACCTATCACTATTTTGATATAGTTATATCCAGTCCACATCATTACATCCTATCACTATTTTGAGCCAGTTCTATCCAGTCCACCTCATTACACCATATCACTATTTTGAGCCAGTTCTATCCAGTCCACCTCATTACACCNATATCACTATTTTGAGCCAGTTCTATCCAGTCCACCTCATTACACCATATCACTATTTTGAGCCAGTTCTATCCAGTCCACCTCATTACATCCTATCACTATTTTGAGACCGTTCTATCCAGTCCACATCATTACATTCTATCACTATTTTGAGCCAGTTCTATCCAGTCCACCTCATTACACCATATCCCTATTTTGAGCCAGTTCTATCCATCCACCTCATTACACCATATCACTATTTTGAGCCAATTCTATCCAGTCCACCTCATTACACCATATCACTATTTTGAGCCAGTTCTATCCAGTCCACCTCATTACATCCTATCACTAATTTGAGACCGTTCTATCCAGTCCACATAATTACATCCTATCACTATTTTGAGCCAGTTCTATCCAGTCCACCTCATTACACCATATCCCTATTTTGAGCCAGTTCTATCAAGTCCACTTCAGTATACCCTATCCCTTTTAGGTCCCTTCTAATGTTATCCTCCCATCTGCGTCTAGTCTTACCAATGGTCTCTTCCCATTGTGTTTGCCGGTCAATACCCTGAACAAGGTTCTAGATTCTCCCAATCACGCTGCATATCCTGCTCACCGTGGTCTACGAGATTTGATTAACCTAACATTGTCTGGTGATGAGTAAAATATATATTTAACTCATCATTATGTAACCTCCATCACTTCCAAGTATCCTTATCCATTTTTGGACCAAATATCTTCCTAAGCATCTTGTTTTTGAACTCCGTGAAATGGTTTTTATAATGTAAGTAAGAGACCACGTTTCACGCGCATGGAGAATAACTGGTAAAGTTATTGTTTTGTGTATTCTGAGTTTTACATTTACCCCCTGACCTACTCTAAAGTTTTGCGACGTACCATTGAATTTTAATAATCATCACATTTTTTATATTAATAAGTTTGGTTAGCAAATGAACGTAAATATTGATGTGATATACTACTACGAATACGACTACTACTAATAATTAGTATTATTATTATGTAAATAGTAGCGATTCTGGGCTACATCAATCTATAGCTCATTTTGTGGAAATATTAGCAAGTACTAATGTACCGTTGTCCAAGGAATGCCCTAAAGTACTAATTGTACATCCTTTCCGTGGAGGATCTTTCCATGTCTCGATGAGATGAGGTGATAATGGTACACCCAATATCATCGCTGAGGGAACTGTAGGCCTTATGGAGAAAAACTCTATCCTCACTCTCTCTCTCTCGTTTATCTGTTGCCAAAATTCTTCGCTCTCAATTATGTCTGAAGATGGTGTGCTGTGTAGCAAGGAGGAGCTACTGGCAACATCAACTAACCAACGTTGCAAAAAATTGCTTATATTTGAGGGTGAGATTGAACACACAAAACTGAGATGATGAAAACGCTGTCCCCCGATAGTAACCATGCAGTTCCCTCAACGATAATATCAAGTGTAGTAAATATAACGGAGTGAAACCAATGAATATCATAATATAATTTAAGCCTAATTAACAAAATCGTGGTGTCCATGGGAATTATTCTCCTTTCGGGAAAATCCCCCAGTACCAGCAGCGAATCTAACTCAAAACCTCTAGGTCAGCCACCAGTGGCTCTGACCACTATACCATGAGGCATATTTGATACAATATAGTTATATTTTATAAGACTTTATGGTCTTCTTTTACGGAATTGCTTATCTTACACTAAAGCTTTACTAAATATTTGGAGCGAGCACTAATACTTTACAAAAGAGGAATAATATCGTTTGATTAAAGGGTCCACAGTGAAATTTGAAAACAGTGATGGGGATACATTCCAAAAAAATATGTATTACCGTTTAGTGAATTAAAAATAATTCCGACCCAATATCGTATTCATACAAAAAAAGAAAAAGAGAGCGAGAATACCCCTTGTAAAATAATAAGGCTCACCCTATTTTTATATAATTTTTTTTTGTAACAATGATGTGAATATCGGGATTTAAATCTTATGTCAAAGTCCCTATAGTAATTTTTCCCAAATGTGTCTCCGTAGGCGGACGACTGTCGTGTGTTTTGTTCATTTTAATGAGAGAAAACAACTGTTAACATAAATGTGTTCTGCCAAAGGCAAATATTGGCTTTGCAAATTATATAATATTTAGACAGCTGCATCGGTGGCCACATGGTCTAGGGCAATGGTGGGGAACCTTTTGACATTGGAAGGCCACATGTCACCTCACGGATTCATCACTAGGCCATACATTTCATGTACATTTAATTTTCTCAAAATTATAAATACCTACTTTACCTAAATAAACCCATAAAGGAGCGAATAGTTTTTAGGTCTATTTTTTTTCCTTTTTATTCAAAGAGAACAAATTTTAATTGCTTACATATCTATTATATTTATATAGAGAAGCACTTTAAAAAATATATATATATAGATTGCAAAACATTTGACATAACTTGAATTTTAGTTGGGTTTTTTTCGAGTTTGTTCTTCACAAATATTGGCTCATTTTAAATTCTACTGTAAATACATATTGTACAAGCTCATTTAAAAATATACATTTATCAGCGTGTAGTAAGAATTATCAAATCAAACAGAAAATGAATCAAGAATAGATTTATATTAAATAAACATCTCAACAGTTAATAAAAACTATGACTGCGAAATAATATTATTCTGGCAAGACACTATGAGGGTGAAATAATATTAGTCCGGCAAGTCACTGTGAGGGTGAAATATTACTAGTCCGGCAAGTCACTATGAGGGGGAAATAATATTCGTCCGGCAAGACACTATGAGGGTGAAATAATTTTATTCCGGCAAGTCACTGTGAGGGTGAAATAATATTAGTTCGGTAAGACACTATGAGGGTGAAATAATATTAGTCCGGCAAGTCACTGTGAGGGTGAAATAATATTAGTCCAGCAAGTCACATGCTACTCACACTGTGTGAATACTCATGAGGCACCTAATGCTAGTATGTTTTCGAGTCAAATCGTATCGTTCGAGTAAGTTGGTTGTATTTCAACGTATTAGCGTGCGAGTGCTAATTCAATATGATTGCAACTAAAATGTGTCCAGAGAATGAAACTAAGTTTGTTTAGTTATTAGAAATATCTGAGTGTTTTTGGTGCTTTCGCTCCGTTGCTTATAAATAGAATAAATGGTACTGAGCCCCGCACAAATTTCTCGCTCCTAAACCCAAAAATGGAGTAATTGCTTATAACACTGAACCTGGGATATTAGTAGCTTTGTAATCACTATGGATTTATAGAGCCGCGCTTTGGGCGTCAATGGTTACACTATGGAATCAATCGCCCCGCTTCGGGCGTCGATTGAAAAACTAAAAATTAATTCCCTGATATAATAATGCTGTGATGATGTCTAGGTTGTCTATAGCTCCGTGATCGAGCGCCTATCATCGCTGTACGGAAAATATACAGTTTAACCAGCTGTTTATAGCTCCGTGTTCGAGTACTAATTAAATCGATATATTAATAAAATGTAAGAAAGAGAACTGTTGATGGCTGTTTATTCACACACGGTTTATTTAATGACACCTGTTAATTACGTATACATATTCCAATTAAATGTTTTATATCACTGCACACTTGTGATATTAATGTAAGTTATTTTAGACTGTAACTGCCAGTGTGTTGCTCTGACTGCGTTGTGCGTGAGCGGGATCTCCCGGTGTAGATGTTTGGATCCCGGAGATGCCTTAAACATACGCACAACGGTTTATATATGACATACTCCTTGTCTTTTTCTCCCCTCATCAACAGTGTAAAAACTAACCAATAGAAAGAGTCCTGGCAACAGGTGTTGTGAATGCTAGATTCTTATTAGTATAGAGAAATGGCGTCCTCTGCCAAATACTACGTAGTTGTTCCTTTTAACAGGAAATATGGTATAAAAATATATTTTATTGGTGAAATCCTTTTCACATTGTTTCTGAGAAGCGCGTGTTTCTTCATGGATGAATCTTAAAAGTATACTCTACAGATATTACTTTAAAGAGAAATTACCTTCATCCATGAACTTTTACATAATTTATAGTAATCCAAACCAATATCATTACAATTTCCATGTCAAATTGTAAATAATATTATTTACTAAATGTGAAAATAAAAAGAAAGAGAGTCCCAAAAAATAATGGCAATAAATAAATCAAAATAAAATTAATGTATGGAAAAAACAATATCAGTACATTTATATATATATATATATATATATATCAAAAAAATCAATAGTACAAACTAGTGAATTCCATAGACATCGCAATATTTTGGCTATAAAAGATCTTAATATAAGTAAAAAGAAATAATATGTATTGTTACATAAACATAAAGGAAAACAGAGATCATCATATTTCTCTTAATAGCTGTCTTTTATGTCTTATGATAGATAGGTCCATTCCTGTTGTCAGTGAACTGCCAATGTGCCCTATCCTCTGGCTCCTCCTTCATTTCCTATAATTATGAATTACTGAATACAATATCAATAACCGTCATCAAATCTGAATATTTTGAATGCTCACGAAAAGGGATTGTAGTTATCTTACAGGATGCACACATAAAAAAACAATTATCCGTAGCCATATATTTATCTAAATTGAGGAAAAGATTTGTCTTTAAACTGAATTAAATCATATAATAGCAAATAATGTTCCAATAACGTAAAAAAATAATCTCAACATCAAGGTGAACTACTAATCGTCGGGCTCTTTTGTTATAGTGAGGGGAGGGAGCGTTCAGATACGGAGCAGGGGAATTATCAGGAGGTAAACAAGCAGTATAGCAGGGGGAACTACAGTAGCCCCACGGCTTCTTTGGTGCTGACTGACAGCTCACAGCTGACTTATGACAGTCGACATTTAAGTATATACCTACATTTTGACCATCAGAAGTGACAGCTGCTAAACACATGTTTTTGCAGATCATATGGTTCGGCGTAGCGATACATAATTTGGTCTGGTAGCTTTTAAAAGCTGTCAGCTGTGAGCTGTCAGTCAGCACCAAAGAAGCCATGGGGCTACTGAAATCATTGTTATAGTGAGGGGATGGAGCGCTCAGGTCTCAAGAGTTGGAGCAGGGTTAGTATCAGGAGGTAAACAAGCAATCTACCAGGGTGAACTACCTATTGCCTAGCTGTTAGAATGAGGAGAGATAGATAGAGCTCAGTTACCAAGAGTTGTGAGTGGTGAGTTTTCAAGACCGCATGACTTGTGATGCTCTACTCACTCTAAATCTACTAAGTAGGTAAAGATTATAAGAGCTCGGTTAAAAAAAAAGTTAGGGATTATATAAAAGAAGAATGAAAGGTAACTCTTTGGAAATACCCATCATAAGTACTTACAGATGTCAGCTGAGCCAGGAGCATGTGTTGTAGAACCAACCATCCCGATAGATAACAAGTGAAACGTGGGTAGCACATCCCAATAAATTCAACATTATATCGATTGTTAATGCATCTAGCAAACCACACCTCTCACGAAACTGACATTTTATTCATTTCTTTTACGTCAATTACAGATGCACTCAAATTAATGCGAATTATATAAACTTTCTGTGTTTGACTTTTTATTTTATTTCGAATATTGTCTTAACTTCAGGAAAATCTCCAACAAACTACACTAACGAGGTAGGGATGATGAAGGCATAATTTTAGTGGGAACGTAATTTACATCCATTACTGTTTCCAATCTGTCGTGTGGGCCAGTTTTTTATTCAAGTCATATATTTTCCACTAACAGCTTGATAATCCTGCTCTAGCTGCATATGCCTTATAATCTAACTTAAGACTAGGACAGGCACAACATCCAGCCCCCTGACATTAATTTATCACTGTGAAATGGTAGCCCCACATTTTACAAGTGATAATTTTTTTTTGCGATGCCGGGAATTGAACCCTGGATTTTTAGCTCAGTAGTCAGACGCCCTACTGACTGAGCTAAGGTGTCGGATTGGGAACGTAATTGAGGAGGCGAAAATATTTTATAAAAATAAATATTTTCTCACTCCTTTAGCTAAATCAGGGGTCTTCAACCTTTTTATGTCCAAGGGCCGAAGTTTTGTTGGCTCACGGGCCGCAATATTGTACCGACCATATTAGAATTGAGCACTTAATATATTATTTTTCTTTCGTAGACCCAGAGTCTCTCTCTCAACGGTGATGAGCGAACGTCAACATTCCCGACTACGTTCGAACGCACCCGAAATAGTACTCTCTCTCTATCTCTTGTCTACTAGAGTTGTCCTTTGCTGGTTCGAGGCGAATTATATAAAAAGCGTAATTTTTTTCATGTATAAAGCAAAAATAGTTTATAAAAAACTTAAAATACTTAATTATTATATTATTTAATTATTCAAAATGTAAATGTGTATTTGTCATTTTTTTCTCTTGAACTAATTTTATGTTTTTCATGAGCCGGGGGGGTCACAAAAAAAATAGTTGTGGTGTGCCTTAAGTGGCCCGTGGGCCGTGGGTTTAAGACCCATAGTCTGAATTATAGGGCTTACTTATAGCTCGTAGCATTTCTGAGACATTTACGTATACATTGCTACGGAAACATAGTGGGAAAAGGGAGCATGACATTTCACCAAAGAGCATACCGGTTGGATGAAATAATATAAACTGTTACAGAAGCATGTTAATTTTTCTGTATATTTTAAACTCCACATTTTCTAAAGATCTATTAATAAAATAAGTTCGATGACCGTATGGTTTAAGGCGTCACTCTTCAAATAAACTGGCTTGCCGATTACGGGGAGATCAGGGTTTTAATCCTGTTCTGGTGTAAAGAGGCTGTTTTTTACTAGATGGTTTTCTACTCTCATTAAACGCATATGCGGGTAAATTAGCTCTATAAAGCGTTCGTCATCATCTCTACCTCATAAGAGTAATTATTATATGTGTATAACCTAAAATTGCTAGACGCTTCCTTCACCTCTGACAAGACGTGTATTAATCACAACTTGTGAATGTGGGGAATGCCAGGCCTCCACCGTGGTTCGGA
>CABFOV010004534.1:14972-51519 GCA_902141375.1 Timema poppense | reverse complement strand
CCAATCAGAGAGCGAGGAGGCGTGGTCACGTGACCAAATCCAGCCAATAGCAGCCTGTGCTAGGTGGCCATACTAGCTACTAAGGCCAAAAGGGGTTATTTAAAAGTGCTAAAAATAATTACATTAACTTGTTACTCCCTTTTTACTGTTACTACCCCTATTGGCCTTTTAATAATTTTTTAGACTTTTACTTGTTTTACTTAGGCCTACTTTTTTTAAAATATTTGATTATATTTACTTTCTACAATTTTTGCCCCTTTTACTATATTTACCTTAAACTATTTCTCCCGGGAAAAGCCGGGCACTTCAGGTTAACTATTAGGCCTATTTAGGTGTATAGCCCTAACCGGCAATGAGGTGGTGTGGAAAAAGAAACTAAAATTCCGGTAGATATAAGGTTAGCTTGAAGTAAATCTCATGGTGTAGAGAGGGGATGGGAAACACGCAATTAAAACCATTCCAATTTCAATCGGATAGGATCATTGCCCCCAACCGTGACCTTGTGCAATGCAAATCTAATGCCTTAGATTGCTCGTTCACCACTGCATTTTATATAAATCTATATTCGTACACCTACATATGCTATATATATGCACACATGTAATATATACGGACAATGTGTGTATATAATATGGACCCCTATACAGGGTGTTCGGACACTCAATGCCCAAACTGCACATCTAGTTTGATTTTAACCTAAATTGATACAAAATCTCTGTACACCTATATCCGGTAAACTATGCAAATCGTGTTCAAAGTTTTGGCGTACAGCGCCGGGACACCTAAGCTGTGCAAGCACGCGTGTACAATGGGTTGCGTAGGATTCAGGCGCGCGTCACTGCACATAAAATAATGTCAAGTACTTTCTGTGATGTAGGACCGTTAATGATGATCCTCAGAACGTATTCCCATTTCTAGATGGACTGATGTGTGGCTTACTATCTATCTATCTATATATATATATATATATCTGAACACCCTGTATATAATATATATAGTATGTATAGTACCAATGTATAAAATATATAGTATATATAAATATAGTGTGTATATATATAGTGTATATATACACAGTATAATTAATGGTGCCCCTATATTTCCTTTCTTAGTGACACGATTATATTTTATAGTGAGAAATGAACGTTCAAAGTTTGTTTCAAATTAGGGCAAAAATAATATTATTCATGCTATAGATAATAATTGAACTAATATCTCAAAGCTAGTATTTTGTTGTAAAGCAAATTACTTCCCCAAGTCCATACATAATTTTAAATACATATTTTTAAGTTGTGGATGCTTAGCGGAATAATTTGCAAAGAGAATTATACAGGGTAAGCCCTTGAAAACCCGCTCTCTTAAATAAGTGTCTACATCATAGAGAGGAGACTGCAGGCAGCAGAAACTATATTTATCGCTTGTTAAGAGGGGGCGTGGCATGGTTGGTGGTCGAGGACTCCAAGATAGGGCAACCAGGGGAGGGGGAGGGAAGGCACTGTTTCAGCGAGTGTGACCACACTTCACCGACCGACTGAATAAATCTTGGACTACTCTGTAAGAAACTATGTTCTCTCTTCCCGCCTAGGTCCATGACCGCTCGACCTGGCGCTTCTTGTGAACGCAACAAGAACACAAGCCACTCTTCAGTTGGGCTCATTATACTCCATCTACGGTAGGAATGGTGGTAAGTGACAGATATAAAACGTTAGATAAACTTTCGTGTATCCATTCGCCGAACCATATGATCTGCAAGACCATCTGTTGAGTTGTCACTTTTGGCAATCGAAACATTCAGAACTAACAATTTGTTTTTAATTATTTTTTTCTTTTAACAGTTTTTCTTTATATTTTTGAAACATGAACTTACGAAAATAATGGTTTAGATATTTATTTATTGTGAAAGCAGCATTTGTAGTTCATTTAAATAGGTTTTATAAACCAGAGCATGAGTTCCCAAACTGTGCGTCACAGGTTCCGTGTCGACGCGGCTATAAGGAAAAAACTAAAACTTATAAAATGTATCGTTAAATGCAACCTGCAAATTCAAAGATATTCGTGCATTTGTTATTATTATTACTATTATCACCGCGTCTTACCACCCATTTGAGTTATACACACGCTAATGTGTAATGGTAAGGTGATGGAGAGATGAAATGGAGGACCTACAGTTTAACGTGGAATCCGAACCACGGTGGAGGCCTGGCATTCCCCACATTCACAAGTTGNACCACGGTGGAGGCCTGGCATTCCCCACATTCACAAGTTGTGATTAATACACGTCTTGTCAGAGGTGAAGGAAGGGTTTGGAAATCAGATAAATCTGTGCCAGGACTGAGGATTGGACCCCAAACCCCCATCACAGAGATCCGACACCTTACCCCTAGACCACCAGGTCCCCCCCATTTGTTGTTGTTGGTATAAAGAGTCACAATATATTACGTCTAATCTGTTTGGTCTTCCGGAACAGGTTTCATGTAAGAATATGTCTCATTTTGAAATGTTAGCGAGAAATGAAACTGAAATTATAAAATAAATTATGAGATGTTTCACCATTATGAACAAACTCTACACATGAGATCATGTACAACAAAATGTATAGTATAATTCCTTATTATTTCATTTTGTAATTTTGTTCTACAATCGTATTTTTACATAAAAAATAACACAAACTAATGATGTAAATGACAATTTTCTTTTAAAAATTGTCACCATATCGAATTTGGGCAATTTTTTAAAAATTATCGGGTACAGAGTCAAAGCACGGAAAATCCTACATGTGGCAGGGGGCGTGGTCTCAAAAAGCTTGGAAACCCCTGAATCAGAGCGTTTAAAAGCTGCCTTATTTTCAAAAATTAAGGTGGCGAACCGACTGAAACAAGGGATGATGATGTCATACACATCGTCTTTGCTTGTGTTCATGCGCATGTGTTTACAAAATAAGAACTTTTATTTTTTTAATTAATATTTTTTTTATGGTTTTACTCTAAGCTATAAGAAAAGATCCATTGTCGGTGACCTGGCGGTCTAGGTGTAAGGTGTCAGACTTCTATTCTTGCGGCCGGGGTTCAATCCTTGGTCCCGGCAAAGATTTATCTGATTACCAAACCCTTCCTTCACCTCTGACAAGACATCTTGTGAATGTGAGGAATGCCAAGCCTCCACCGTGGTTCGGATTCCACGTTAAACTGTAGGTCCTTCATTTCATCTCACAATCACTCTATCATTACACATTAGCGTAAGTGCGTACAACCCGAACGGTTAGTAAGACGCGGTGCTAATAATAATAATAATAATAATAATAATAAAAGATCTATTTTTTATTATTTGGTTGCCAGTTATAAAAGATACTCGTGTGAAGTCAATAATACTTTTTAATTTATTATTTAATGCCCTATAACATATTTTAAAAACAAAAAAAACTACATAATTGTATTATTATATCTATTTTTTAATAAGCTACGAAAAATCCAACTATTCAGTAATATAAATTTTATTATAAGCATTTATTAACATTTTTGATCGATAATATAGTAAAACTCAGCGAAAAATAATTTCCACATTAGTGACTTTCAAGCAATGTTCACAATACAAATTTTCTGCCATTTTTCAAGTACCCCCACTCCTACGGTAGATGGGTTTTATAATAACTTATGAGTGGTTAATATTATTAATGTGAAATATTCGTGGTCTAATTTCTCATACCCGCCATGATAAGCACCAGGATTAAGGCGTTAAACTTGTAAGTTCTAGTTGGCCAGTAATAGTAAGGTTAGGATTTAAAACCCTCCCATATACACATTAAGATACAAAATATGTTCGATTCTCGACATAACTGAAAAATTAATCATTGATGTAATTTAAATATCGTCTCTTACAGTGACCAGATGCAATGTATGTTATAGAGTTAAATTAGTTTGTAATTTAATGCATTTTTTAAAAAAAATATGTACCACATGTAAAATACTCACATGGACTAGCTGCAAGTATTATTATTAATGTATTTGGGGTGTGGAAGGTAGAGTTCTAGAGTACATTTACATTCATTTGCTTGGAGGTAAAGTGGATAAACATTTAGGAAAAAATAGATTTTGCGCATTTTGTTGGGATTCAAACCTTGACTTACCCATCACCGAGAAAACAGACCAGGCGGCGTTGACGCTTTATCCTGTTTGCCCACCGACGCAAATAAAGTACAAGTTGTATTATTCTTGATGAAGTTTATATACAAACATTCCACCGCTTGATAAACTAACAACAGGAGGTAGGCCTGTAAAACTAATGATCTTCCTTGGTTTTGATCAAACAAGATTTCCTTATCTAGAACATATTTTATCTTAATTAAATTATTTTCATTTGTCTAGTATAGATATGTTTACAAAATACTGTAAAATTTAAAATGAACTCAAAAAAATAGTTTTCTCTCTCTCTCACTATAACATAGAAGAAATGAATATTTTGAAAAAGTTTTATTTACTCTTTTAAATTGTTTACTTTGCTTAGTTTCTATTTTTAAAACATGGTTTTATATTGGCATATTATTTATAAACTAGCTTAATTTAAGCATCCTACCCAACTATAGCCGAATCGCAATACGATGAAACTATGAGAATGTATAAATAATGTATGTAAATCATAATATTTTAATTTTACCTTTATGAGAGTATATTTGATGTTCTTTTGAGCTTTAAGACAAGGTTATTTCTATGGCAATTTGACTATAAAAGAAAACACCTAACGTTTTCCTCCTATACTATAGGATGTATGATAGTAAAATGAAGCCATCACACATATACAATACTCTTAAACACTTCCTGGATTCTTCCAAATATGTCACATGACTCACTACTTTGAAGCACTTACTGGTTTAGCCAAATATATAATCGGTCTCCCTGACTTACTACTTTAGAGTACTTGCTGGGATCTCCAAATTTGTAATCGTTCTCTCTGACAAAATAATTTGAAGTATTTTTTGAGTTCTTCATATCTATAATTGGTCTCCCTGACTCAATATTGTTAAGCACTTCCTGATTTTTCCAAATTTGTAAACGGTCTCCCTGGCTCATTATTGTGAACATTTTTTTGGGTTCTTCAAATCTGTAATCGGGCTTCTTGACCACTCAGTCATTCAAATGGGTCTATTTAAAAAAATGCACTCTCTCACCACTTGTTTCGGGATACTTGCATACTTACCCTGGTGTAATAGGCATGAGGAAGGTATTGTTTATATAAAATTCACCCATAATTGCGAAGAGTGAAAGTGGAAAACCATTTTCTTAGTACAACCGACTGAGTTATAGCCCTGATATCTCTGTTATAGACAATCTGACCTACTGTGAGAGTGACGTCTTAGACTCCGCGACCAACCAAACGGGTTCCAAGCCGTTGCTCAACTATAAAAGCCTGCGGCCACAGTAATATGCAAGACCTTGATATATTCTTGCTTGGCACTGCCTCGTTAAAACATTGGGATCGTGGTGCCTCGAGCTCAACATTCCAGGGTCATTGATAAACTATTTGTTTTATTTCGTATGTAACAATTGTGTCATTAACGCTTGGGACGTCCTGATTAAAGAGAACGCTTTAAGTTTCCTTCTCCTGCCAATATGGTTAAGCTTGTGTCTGTGATGCTCAAATCATATTCAGTAGACTGGAGTTTGATTCTTGAACGATTGAACTGAGATGGTTTATCCCCAATGTGATTTAAAATCCTCACGCTATTTTCGAATGCTGATACATATCTTTGAACGTCACTCTTCTAATTCAACTCCACTAAACTTTTTAGTTTTCTCAATGCTAGTCATCATACATACACTTGAGCAAGGTAATATACAAACAACCCGCTTCGGTGGTCATTTGATCTCGTCAGTCGGGGGTACTGAGGATGGTTGTTCAAAAATAGTTTCTCACTTTCCCTCCACACAAATGCGCGTATATTTCCTATAAATATAACTTTCCTATTCTTAAAAACATTAGCATAATTAGTCTACATAAAAGAATAACCCGAATGAGTAGTAAGACGCAGTGCAAATATATATATATATGTGTGTGTGTGTGTGTGTGTGTGTGTAAGAGCATAGTTATTTTAAGGTTTATTCTGGCAAGAGGTTAACCCACGCTTGTACATTTCCTTGGAAGTCAAGAGTGTTAGGTTTCCATCCTGCTGAGAATAGCACCCCCACCGGAGGGTCGATCACGGGTCTAGAGGAAGGTTTGCGAGTCCCGCTATCGTGTCTGCTCCCTCGTCACCAGAGATCTACCTCGTTACTATGTAGTAGTTTAGTCATCTGAACAGATTAATAAATATACATTATTGGACTAACTCTCAAGTATCACTCCCCACGAACCACCCATTCCAACCCCTACCGCTCGGGGTCCATCCCAAACATGTAAGTCCCTACGGTGCCGCGGTAGTGCTGTAGTTAGGGTTGGCTACCGGGCACTCAAATAAAAGTAGTGACCTTACATTTATATATATATATATATATATAAACCACATTTGTGAGCACGTGGACAAAAGTTTCGTTCTCATCATGTCTACCGGTGACAACAACAACAACAACACTGGAGAAAAGCGGCTTAGAGACTACTAAAGAAAAGTGTTTTGAATAAAATACACGAGTATTAACTCGGGAAGGCACGCTTCAGTGTCCCAATGGTTTAAGACGTCACTTCCATGTTAGCCATGTTGGCCTGCTGATGACTGGGAGATCAGGTTATAATTTTGGTCAGGTCTACTGAGGGGGATATTTTCCTAAACGGTTTCCCAATCTCATTCTAAGCAAATACAGGTATATTAGCTCTATAATACTTCCTTTCATCATTCCTATCCCATTATAGTAATTATCATTAAGGTCTATAGCCTGAACCGGTAGTAAGATGCGGTGATTTTTTAAAAAAACTTGGAGAGACGATGGTAAAAACAAAATACGTAGGTGGCCTTTGAGGTCCCTCTGGCGAAACCAATCTAAAGTCGCCAGAAGGACCTCAAAGGCCACCTATTTTGTTTTTACCATCGTAATTCCAATTTTTTTTAAATCACCACATCTTACTACCGGTTCAGGCTATAGACCTTAATGATAATTACTATAATGGGATAGGAATGATGAGAGGAAGTATTTTAGAGATAGTATACCTGTATTTGCTAGAAGGAGATTGGGAAACCATCAAGGGAAAAAATCCCCCTCATTAAACCTTACCCAAATTTGAACCTGATCTCCGCGTCATCAGCTAGCCAACATGACTAACATGGAAGTGACGCCTTAAACCATTAAGCCACTGAAGCGTGCCTTCCCTAGTTAATACGTATGTATTTTATTCAAACCACTTTTATCTAGTAGTCTTTAAGCCGCTTTTCCCCAGTGTTGCTGTAGTATCTTGGAGTGTTAACCAGCTAAGAAGATATTTTGGAAAGTGCCTGTGATTTGCTCTCCCCTAATTGGTCTTAATTTGACCAATCATAAATATTCTATGTTATACATATTTCCCATGGGAATGTATTTTCGTTAATAGTCGTCAGCCCATAAGTGTTCTCGTGAGGGTTGAAAACAGTTGATGAATTTGGCTAACTTTAAAGTGGGGTGCTAGCGAGCGTGAGTTTAGGGCAGTATTTTAAAAGTTTTTATAGCTTAAACATTCTCTTAAATCAAATATTTCTTCTATAGAAATTATAGAGTTTAGTTTTATGCACATACTAATCTCAACAGTTCTTGAATATCTGTCAAGGGTGTCCTGGAATTTAATGACACTTTTTTCTCTCTATTTAAAAAGTTTGTCACCAAATGCCACTATGCTCGTGACAGATAATCAAGAACTATTGAGATTAGCATGTGCAGAAAACTAAACTCTATAATTTCTATAGAATAAATATTTGATTTATTTTGGCCAAAAGATGTTTATGCTATAAAAACTAAAAAAACACTAATACACTAACTTTGCGCTAACTAGCACCCTACCACCCATCGCGCTATTGTTATCTTTATCTCCATTCCTTCTTAAGATGTTCAATTAGTTCATAACCCTCTTTATAGAAGTACAAAATAAATCATTTTCATACACAGATTTGTACTTAATTCTAAACTTTTTTTTTTTACAAAAGAAAAGGACGCATCCTAAATTAAGTTGAGAGGCATTCCGGCCAATGAGCGACTTGAGCCGTTTGTTCCATGGTGACCTCGAAGTGCAAGTGTTGTCTGCTGGGTCTCGGGAACCCTCTGTAAATCAAAGGATTAGACCGCTTGTAAGACTTGCTACCACAGAATCCTTAATGCTGTTTGCAGCGGTTTGTGGGGTAGATGGGTGGGGGTGCAACTACACCCTCCTTCTCAGTTTATGCCCCCCTTCCTCCTCCTTCTAGGCACCTTCATCCCCCTCTTTAAAGTAGAGTTGCTGCTTGTACTGGTACAATGCTGACGCAATACAAGGCCTTCTTCCTCCCGTGAAGTTCATTTGAAAACCATACGACCCGCAACCCCTAAAATCTCCCCCCACCCCTCCCCAAACTCTTCTCTTCTACTACCAACCCAGACAAATGCAATTTACTAAGTAACTGACATATATCTAGGACCTCACACACATCCAACTCATTAGGGGAAAAAAAGGAAAAAAGAAGGATTCCTTGAATTGTTGAAAAGCTTTTAGCCTTATATATATATATATATATATATAGTTTCTCTTTTCTATTTACCTTCGAAAACAACGAAAGTGTTGTAGAAGACACCATTTGCTTTTCTGATTTGAGCTTCTAAGTAAATAAATCCAACACACACAAGAATATATGTAATTATTACAAATATATTATTAACTATTTGGTGTATCTGTTTTTTTCACAGGGAATCCATATTTCCAGTATTCTCAAAAGTAAAACGTGTTAGATAGAAGTGAGAAGGTACATTTTTCTTGGATATATACATAGGAAAATTTTCCGGCTATCTAAATGTAACTAATAATCTTGATAGAGCCCCAAATTTAACGTTTACACTTCAGTTTAATTGATCTTGAAGACTTTCTTTTGTCACCATGATCAGTTTAATTGATTCATTTTTTTGTTTTTGCTAGTGTATGTTATTGCTCTTCCGGATTATACGCATAACACCATAAATATTATAAAATGATTTCAATAAAAACATATTTATAATAGAATATAGAATATATTAGGTGGTCACTCCTGAAATCGCACCAGTGAGAATCAAATATTAATGATAAACATGTTTGTTTTCCACGGTAGGATGGGGCTAGACAAGAGCACGCCTCTCCTCAGGACTTGTGGCATAATTAGGTGAAAAAAATGGGAACTAATAAACCCAAGAGTAAATCTTTGTCTAACATATATATAGAGGGAAAGAGAGAGGGAAAGATAATCTTCTATGGCATAGTAATGTTAAGATGATGAATTCATTTCCCTGCCTGAAATGCATAGTACATATTATAATCCTAAATCATACACGAGAGAGACTAAAGACCATACATAGCAATATTTTGAAATAAATTAGAAAATAGTCTGGAATTGGTTTGTTCCTATCCAAAATAAAAATAATTTAGAACCAGACGTAAACTTATTTAACTTGGCCCTATGGTTTTGGAAAAAATGTTCATTTTCGTAAATTATTTATAAATCATTGGATTCCAGTAGCTCATTGATGTATTAAACAAAAATTAAATTGCATTTCATATCACTTGAAATGCTAAAGTTTTGCTCCAGACTCATGGTGATGATATTATCTTGATTTCCTTCATACTTCATTTTATAGGAATATTCGGATGGAATATAAATTTACAAACTCTTTAAGTGGGAGGATGCTCTATTTTACATTATTATTACAGTATTTAAATTTATTAGTTAACGATTTATAAAGGTTTTGTATGCAGTGGTTAAAGATTAATATTAATTTTCCCAAAAATAGTGTATCTTTTAAACTTATATTTAAGGCATTTGGCGTGGAAATGCAGAGCCAAGGGACAAACGGTTATTTTCTAAAATTGTTATTGTTTTTCAATTCCCTTTTCGGAAACGGTTTGTTAAAGTATAGAAGCATGTTGATTAAGTTATACTTTTTATGTACACACCACTTCTATAATTTTAACAGTGATCAAATATCAATAATTTTTACATTTTTCAATAGAATACAGCCGGCTGCATAACAAAAAATACGAAAATATAATACCTAATAAACATTGATACATTATCTTATAAGAGGTGTTGAAAAGATTACTATAAATATTTCACTCGTTCTTGAGATAACTGATATATTTCCAAAAGTAAGATTTTTTCACAAGACCTACCCGGTAGCTAGTGCCATCTACGTTTTTCGTGATCCATCTGTTCTTGTTGGCGTGGAAGGATAATTTGGTCGTCTAGGAAGCCATGCTACGCCTTTCACCCTCCCTCCCACTATCCCACAAAATAGGTTTTAGACTTGCACTCGGCAGGGACAAGGGCCTTAATCATACTTAATTTTAAAAACATATAAATTTCCAATATTTATAGACATCACGAAACAATTAGGTTACATGTAAAGCAAAATTTTTCAAACATGTGATTTACTCATAAAAATTAAGAAGAGTAAGGAATATTACATCCAATTAAAATAATTTAACTTATGAAAAAAGTTTTACTAACATAAGCCCGTTTTATTTAAAATCACTGCTCGTGTAATTACGTCATCCTCCTGGTTGGGCTTGATCGAGGGTCGATTGTCCAGTCGTAAATAGATAAATCTGCTCAGGTTGATTCATACAGCGATAACACTTCAATATAATTATACTCGAATTACCCACTTCAGGTGCTAATAATTGAAGATGTTCCTACTAAACCATGATCTCTGATATGGAGATGAACAACTACCGTTGTTCGTCTAATTAATTAGGAGAAATTATTTAAAAAAAATCCAATGTGTCTTGTGTCAATGAGTTATCAAATATTCTTAGATATACATTATACAATAAGATTTTTAGATTAATATAATTTTGAAAAGGTTTACTCGGTGGTAATGCATTTCTCACCACATTTAATCTTTATGAATGTAAAATAATATAAAATATAAACAAACAATTTAAGACATGCCAAACAATCGCATAAACTTTCTCACATAGCTTTAAAGAAAAATTTTCAAAAATAAGTTTTTAGTGAACTACACTTAAGTAAGTTTTTTGCATAAAACCAACTTATTATCTTGTTAATCATTTTAAACACTCTTTTTATTCGTGTTGTTGACCAAATTGTTAAATAGGCTTAAAATTTATAATAAAAAAAAATGTTTTGTTTGTCAATTGCGTTAAAATTATTTTTAATTTCTGAAAATAAAATCATTATTATTTATCATCAAAATATATTCTCAAATACCGAAGATTAATGTCCATATATTTCAAACTTTCTCTAATTGGTCGTAAAATAATTTATTCTAGAAAAATAAACATTATTGATCATGTAACATAGTTCCCACTGATTCCACTTTAGAAAGAAATAGTTAATGGTCTTTTCAAAAAAAAAAGTTCAAATCTTACCAAAATCAACCATCAATAGTCTTTAGATTATAAAATGATATTAAAAATGTATATAGGCCTATTAGTTATATTACATATTTACATCAAATAATTTATAGGGAAAAAAAATAGATACTCATTTTGTATCAAATCTCTAGATACACATAAAAAAGTTCTAATTGAAAAAAAAGTCTTTTATAAACTACCCTTAGATAAATTTTCAAACAAAATCCAGCATACAGTTTAATTTTCATAGCAAACACTCCCCAGATCTACATTTTAAACAATATTACTTTAGCCATTTTCAAAACATTTAGAATTTTAGGAAATCACTTTTCAGTAAATTGTTCTTAAGTGGATATTTACCCAAAAACTAATAATATAGTATTATTTGTAAAATCAAACATTCCCTAGATATGCATTTTAAACAAAATCATAAGAGCCTTTTCCAAAACATTTGGAATTAAAAAAAATTACTCGTAGGTAAACTACCGTTAATTTCAGGGATAGGTTCAAAATATAGGTATCGACCTACAACAACTATATATAAAGTTTTAAAAAAACGTTCCAGACATAATATGCCCACGAACAGACAAACATAGGCGTAGAGAGAATAGTAAAATCCACATTTTTGAGTTCTAATATAGATTCATCATTCTTATAAAGTCAAAAATGTTCACAGTTACAATACATTCTCTTAATTATATGATAAACTAGAAAGTAATGCTTGAAGAAATACATTATTATATTATTTATTTTCATACTTGCTGAGATTGGGGAACGAAATACATTTGTAATATAAATTCTGATTAATTAATTCATACAGAATTTAATATCATATTAATCTAAAAGTTACACTTATATTCAAACCAAAACATCTGAATTCCTAGATATACCAATATTTAATTAATATTTCCTTTATGATAAGTTTTAAACCACTTTGATGTCATTAACAAGGCCATTTTAGGTCTACCTTTAAAATTACTTACCAAACCTCTTCAACAGGAACAATTCCCTTAAGAATATCTTTCGAGATTTGATATCATTACCTCCCACGCCAGAACTCTCAACAAGCATTTTGTATATGTATGTGTGCCGGTTTATTTGTGGGTCGTTGGGTTCGTTCAGAGATCTAATGGAGAAATGAGTCAGTAAGGATTTGAATAGGAACAGCCAAAAGAGGGGGGCGAAGGTGGAAAAGCTATTTGTAGTTCAGTGGTGTTGTGTGTAGGATAGCAAACTCCCCCCCCCACCCTTCCTTCTTCCCCCCTTCTCGACAGAGGTACTTGTTTGTTAGTCCTACTTAGCATGGAAATGGTTTGTTTGGAGAGTGTTTGTTAAGACAAGTGGTCTCAGTAGTGGGGTTTCCCAAGCCGGGGAGAATAGGAACAAGGAGGAGGTGGCACAAGGAGTTGATGTGCTCGTCCCGGGAGAACCCTCCTCTCCAGCCGACGAGCCAATGAGAATTTCGAGGAGGTAGACGGGTGTATCTCGTTAGCTGGTTACTCATATTTCAGAGCCGATATGAGCTGGATGGGCTTCTTGGTAAGGTGGAACGATAATGTCATCGTTTCGTATTTGTCTATTTTACCAGACAAACGTGTTTGTACTATAATGTAATTGCTATGGAGCCCACTTTAGAGGCCAAATGGTTTAAACCTTAAGGCATCACTCTCTTGTTTGACTGTCCTGCTGATTACGGGGAGATCAGGGTTCGAATCCCAGTTTGGACTACTGAGGGTAATTTTTCCTAAATGGTTTTCCACTATCCTTCCAAGCATATGCGGTTATATAACCTTTAAAATGCCTCCTTCATCCTTACCCTATCAGAGTAATTATCATAATTCGTATATCCTGAACCGATAGTAAGGCGCAATGAAAAGAAAACTTCTATAGAAATAAAGTGCTTTGCTTCACTATACCTGTACGTTTTAAACATTTCTTTCACTGATGTAAATCTGACCTGAGACAGATATCAACTAGAGGACTTCCATTTTCTTTGGTCCTGAACTTCTTCTTTAATCCTTATTTGCTTCTTGTTGANAAGGTAAAGTGATCACCTCACGACCCGATGTGCGGGAGCTCGAACCCAATCATGGTCGACGGATATTTATTGAGCGTTATAAACCCGTAGCACAACTTCCTTCGGAGGGGAAGTAAAGCCATCAGTCCCATGTTGATTGGGGCATGTACAATAACTATGGAAGGCAAGTGAAAATACCTTTCCCGGATAAATTGGTAGTCACTTATGTTCTCGCTCATAGAAAATACTCGTGTGCTGATATAATCAGTATGTTCAGAGTGTTCGCGTTGGTAAATATTTTTTTTGCTTCTTCCTTTATTTATAGCTGCTAGAATTCCACAGCATTAAACGTTTGTCCTATCCATGTATTTAAGAATACATTTAACAAAATAAAATATACACTTTTGTCTAATAATTTAACAGTAAATGTATCTACACCTCTATGACACACATCGGGGGTAACATCGTGTAACGCGTCACTTACTTACTAGGCTGGATTTCCGGGGTTTGAATCTTGGCTAGGACTACTGATACACATTTTTCCTCGATGGTTACCCCCTCTACCTACACGCTAATGTGAGTATATTTACTCTAAAAATTAACCTTTCTCATCCATACCTCACTAGGGTAAATATGTAGATAATCTGAAACTGGTAGTGAGAAATGCTGAAAAAACAAACAAAATCGTGTGTTTGTGATTATTTGTTATTATGTGTTCTGTCTTACGACAGGTCCATTATAGAGATGGGGAATATTTCACTGACGGTGATTTTTAAACCGGTACTCCTCGATCACCATCCCTCCCAGTGACTGGATCTCAAATTATCAGTTATTGAGATATTGGTGATCGGTGTTTGGTGATACTATCACCAGATGGCGACAGATGAGCATTCTAGTATGAAAGCTACGACCGTAACTGACAAAATATCGGTTGGCGTCTAATGATATGGTGACCCAGAAGTGTGGGCAGTAGCGGTCTATGTCCTTAATTCTCATGTTTCAATAAACATTCTTTGAAAAAGAGCCTCCACTTAATTACTTTGTGGCGGTGGACTCTATCTCTTTAACATTTTCAATACGAATCATGTTGGATAGTTCTCAAATTTTCATTTAATGCCCAACCATAATAATTATATACTATACAGCAGGTATAGTTGAAATAAACATAATAATTTACATTTTATAAATCAATATTTTATAGTAATATCCTCAAGTTAGTCTTTGTTCTTACTCCCTTGATTCAAATCGTGATTTTTTTTTCAGTTTAACAAAATCATATTTTATTATTTATTAATCCTTAGAGAATGGAAAGCTGGCAACCCTGTGTTTCTATCTAAAGTCAAACAGATTACTTTGTTATAGTAAATAGTGGTGATTGGGGCAAAATATCTATACAGCAACGAACTGCAACCGTGAAAATATATCAGTCGTCAAAACACTGTGACTTAGTCACCGTGAATATTCTCGGTTCTAGATCACCACTATTTTACAATCATGGTCACGGTAATCACCGATATTGAAAATCATGATTGGCCCATAACTAGTCCATTCGTCTTGTTAGTGAACTTAGAACGCCAATGACCCATGTCGTCTGCCTCCTAATTCAGTTCCCATAATTTTCTTCTTTCCTTCAAGTAATCTAGTATTTGAATACTCCATCTTCCTAAGCTCCTCTTTCCCTCAACCTTTCCTTCTATGACTTCATGCAGAAAACAGTTCCTTCTAAGGATATGTCCAATCCCGTTTGCTTTGCTCCGGAGAATCACATCCAAAATGGTTCTCTTATCCCCCACTCTTCTTAAGACTTTTTCATTTGTCACCCTGTCTGACCACCTAATCTTCTTAAGTTTTCTCCAACAGCACATTTCAAAGCTCTCCAAGTATTTCTTTTCCATCTTCCTAAGAGTTCAAGTTTCTGATCCATACATTGCTATGTTTGAATTGTAGAATTTCTTCAGTTTCTTCCTAAGTTTCAAACTCAACTTTCTGGCAAGCGGTAGCTTCTTCTTGTTGAAAGCTTTCTTGGCTTTGACGATTCTCGACCTAATTTCTTTAGTACATTAGGCATCCTTGTCAGCAGACTTCCCAGGTTCTTGAACTGCTCTATGTTTTCCAACTCATGGTTTTTGATTTTGATTTTGATTTTCAGCTACTCTTCATTTTTTTAAATCACCGTCACTTTTGAGTTCACAATGTAATAACCAGGCAATATCTTCTCCCTATCTCCACTAGCCAGTCTATCATTTCCTGCAACTCTTTTTTATTTCTGGCCCGCAATATTAGATCATCTAAATATTGTGTTGATGATGTGACATCCTAACCTGAAATTGTCACGTTCCTCTTGCATTTCCCTGACCAGCCACTTGCCATACAAGTCTCACTCCTCTTCCTATATCCACGCTGATGATCTCGTAATCATTTAGCCTCACCTTCACTCGTTGTTCCAGGTACAATTTTGCAAACAGTCTTCTGTCCTCCCAGTTGATGCCGATCTTCTTGAGTATTTCTATCAATTTCTTCCATTTAACTCTATCAAACGCCTTTTGTCAGTTGATAAAATTTGTATGTTTCTCTATTTAGCTCGTTGTTTGGCTTTATTTGTTTTTTGTTTTTTTGCGTTTTTCCATTTCCTTTCCCTTTTTTCCATTTTTTTAAGAATTTATGTTGCTACCCAGGGATTTCATGCAGTTCTATTAACTTTTACAACATCGTCATTTAGCAAATTTAAAAAAATTCTTAGCACTATTCCACTTCCTTTTCACACTTATACTCTCTTCGATCACATTATTTAACTTTTGTTATAATGAATTTCATACAATGCCACTCTTGCTTATTAATTTTTCCAAGTCCCCCCCTCTGTCTTCTCTTTCTCGTTTTACTGATCTTTTTCAATCTTGTTTCAATGTACGCCACCAGCAGACTGTGGTTCAAACTAATGTCTTTACACCGTTCATTACATTTTTGAATTATTGTTTGAGAAGGATGTATATGAGTTGTTATCTGCTGATCTCTCTTGGGCCCTTCCATGTGTATAGTTTTGTCTTCCGTTTTTTGAACCAGGTGTTTGTCGTCACCATATCATTCCGCTGGCAACACTTGATGTGAATCGGCCCTCTTGTTTCTATTCCCCATTCCTTGTGGCCCTTTGATCTTCTGCTACCGTCCTTTGACCACAATTTTCCAATCACCCATGATGATGGTGTTCACTTTCCCTCTTTTTTTCTTCTTGAATAATTAATTCAATTTTATCGTGTATTTTTTCAACATCGATATTATCGTGATCGGTTGTTGGCGTGTCCCCTCTTGTATTATCGAACTATATCCCCTGGTTCAGCGTTTAATTTCACAAACATTAATCTATCACTATGACACATCACTTAATGACACTTTTTATCACTTCATTATTCATCACTATTGCCACTCCTTTTTCTGCACTCTTTACATTAACTGTTTCACCTTGATCTTTCCACCGGACTTCAATTATAACCACAATGTTCACACCACACCTTTCCATTTCCATTTTCAAATTTTCAAGTTTCCCAGCACTTCTCATAGTCTTTACTTTTCATGTCCCTATGCTGAAAGGGAAAGTTTTATTTGATGATTATTTGTTGATCGCTCCTCCTGAAGTAGTCCCCGCCTGGAGATACAAAGGGGGACTAGCTTACCTCTGGAATTTTTACCCAAGGAAGAGCCATCATTGGTATTGTTTCTTTACAAAAGGGGCTTTCAGTTAAAATATAGTATGGCTGTTTTCCCCTTTCCAATCCTCACCGCAGCACCATGGTCGAACTATTACTCCTTGCTGTCACACCCGTGGCAGGACAATCTTGAGCATCATTTGCTCTGTCCCTCAAGTCGATACTTATACCGTTGTTGACCGATGCCAGTCTCGTAGCCCTGTACAGGGGACGGGATATACCTCACGTCACTGGGTCCTTACAGAACTTAGCCACCACTGACCTTACTGCAGCCGTTAATCCACTGCACTGCTAATGCCATTGGCCACCTCAGCGACGTGGAAGCATCGGTTAAGTTTTACCCATGTGCACTTAGAGAAAACTCTTGCCTTCTGATGTATCATGGACCAGGTTAAGGAACATGTTTGAGACCATACTGTCTGCCTTAATATATTATTATATACTATATTTACTATAGGTTTAATACATGTGTACCTCCTTTCGTCAAATATTTTCCTTTTAATTATTTTTAACTATTATGAAACTTAGTTTTGGTACAATACTATGTCTTACTACCCATCCACGCTACCCACATATTACACTAGTAATGTGAAGATGAGGTATGTTTAATTTATAGGAAATGTATACATATTTTCGTCTTATGAACGTTAAAAACCACTTAGGTAATCATCCTTAGAACACCCGGCTGACAATCAAAACCCGACCTCCTCATTGCCGTCAAACCAGGCATTATGGCTCTGCCACCATTGTCCAATTCCCCACTCGTACGACCAAAAATATTGTAATTTAATCATATATGTTTGTGTATTAAACTGTAATCTTTTTTTTTTGTAATAATTATGGTTTTATGAGTATCAAGGCAAGTTGTATCATCGTGTTATAATGTTTTTATTTGTGCATTAGGACCTATGTTAAATGACGTAAAGAAAAGTAGTAGTATTAACTCATCCCTCACCTAATAAATACGTTAGTTTGTCGATTATAATTCTGAAAAAACCAATAACAATATAAGCTTATAGTGACGAATGTAGTAATTCCTATATTTAATTTCAATCAGGAATAACCGTCATCCACACCAGACCCACAGCCTCCAGGTTAAAATGGATGTCCTCTCATTGGGAAAGGTCCTTCAACACGCGGATCGCTACATGCCGTCTCAAGAGACAATAACGCTATCAAGCAAACTTTTTTTTATATAGTTCACTTTAAAGATGGGTTTTACTAGGGTTAAGACAAAAATTGCGTTATATTCTCAATAAACTGACTTTCACAAATCTAAGTTCAGGTGACGATTTTAACTCATTTCCTATAAATTAACCCCACAAACGAGCTTACTCTGACTGCACATTTCAAATAAAACGTAAAATACAATGTTCCTCTTTTTTGTTCAAGTGAATGTTTGCAAAGTGTATAGACGTGGTGTTAAAAAAATTCTAAGAAAGAGGTTTTTTAAAAAAAAAAAACATTCTTATGATATTCAAACTTTTAGAAGACATCCAAGAGACAAAGAAAGTTTCAAGCAGATCTAAAATAAGTTAATTTCCTTTAGGTATTCAGTGAACAGTAATATAATTAAATTAATGTTGTAATTACTTGCAGGATTCCAATTTTCCACATGCTCCTCTGGCTGGTAAATTTATTTGTTCCTTTGTGCCATGTTAATTGTCTCCACTTGTAGTTTATATGGGCGCTTCCTCGCGCGAGAGTTTATACGGTTTTAGGTTTTCTTTTGTGCTGTTTGCTGCTTGCTTGGCTCCTTCCTGAATAGCATTGTGAACAACCCTTATATTCTGCCCCCCCTCCTCCTTAACTAACCACGGGGCCCCGGGTCAAACTTGGCGTCTTCAGGGCAAGAACTAAGACAAGGAAACACTTTTGTTACTAATTATTTATAATGCTAGTAAGGGGGGAGATGATGGGGTCCTATATCCACTAAGGATTTTCATTACAGCATTCATTTGTCTAGATTACTAAGAAGATTAGTATGTCTGTCCCGGAACAAAACCTATTCTTTACTTGGCAACTATTTTTCAATTACGCTTACAAGGCGTGAAAGTACCATTTATTCTGAAGCATTTATTGTAAAAGGTGGGATAGAAGGTAATGAGAATTAGGATAAGTTTATTTACAAATTTTCTGACAAAAAGCTTAATTTTTTGCTAATACAAATGAAAATTATACTATCTAAGTAGACCGATCTAGTTTAATTGTCTACATTTTGTAATCTCAATAGGTATTGAATATTTGTCATGATTATATTTCAGATTTTAATGAACTTGAAATGATAAAAAATCACCTAGGTTTACTTAGATTTAAAAAAAAACTACTAAAAGTGTCAACAAAAACTCGTAATACAACCACAAGACTGAATTAAACAGGTGATTTACAGAATGTAAACTAAAAATACTTTTGTAATGAAAGGTTCTTAACTAATTTCTTGCATTCTGCTAGCTATAATATTGATTTATAAATATCTGCTTCAGAGCTAATAGCTATCCCCTCCAATCTCAACCCTCTCATGGCTTAGTTGCAATATTTCACTATTACTGTGGATTTTACAATCATATAAGCAAGATAATACCAAGTTCACTGTCTATATTATCTTCCCACATCGACAGATATGTGTTGAAAAAAATAATGCATTTTTAAAACATCGATAATATTTAAAACGAGATTTATCCCAATCGATAAAATGGTGTTGGTTATTGCCAAAAATAAACACAGATGGTATTGCAAAGGTCTCTATTTTGGTTTCAGGGGGGTCCTGAATCTTCCATATTAATTTTATCAAAATCTCGAGTTTGATTTTTTTTGACGTTCACATAATTCTCTTTGAAGAGTCGAGAAGAAGTAAAAATACTTATTCAGGATGAGATACCTTATAATTACTCAAAAAGCCTAAAAATGTCTACAAATTCCAAATAATATCCAAACATTCCTAAATGTCTTAAAAATGATGCAAACCAAGAAAATATTACTTAAAATTCAAAAATGACCTGTAAAATATACAATTATACAATCAGGGGGTAGTGAAAAGAGTTTAAGTATTAATGATCGTTGTATGTGATTAGCCAAAAAATAAATGACATGTCTGCAAAATCCAGGCTCTGGTCATGAGCATTGTAGCTTTTGACAAAAAAAATATATTTTTTTTAGAAAAGGTAAAATATCCTTGTCAATTTACGCAATGCCCGTGATAAATATTCAAAAATATTCAAAAATATTGCATGTAGAAAATTTAATTAAATGTCTCCAATGAAAGCAGTAGATTATTAGTTTATTTTGGACAACAAATATTTTTGGCTTAAAAATTGTGAAAAATTATAACCTTGACTTGCATTAGCTTCAATCTCATCTTAGTAAATCTTAGTTTTGATAAATAATCATAAAACTCAGGTGAGCTGCAACTGGTATAATAATTGTTTTTCACTTGGAAATAAAATCGTTATAATAATTTGCTTATGTCTTTAAACACAAGTCGTTTTAAATTTTTGTAAATTACTACTATAAACAATACTTTCACTATAACTTGAAAATAAAAATGCATCTGATTTTGGATCATAGTGTCTTATAGTATATTAAAATAATGTTTTGAAAAATTTGTATTATAACTTCTGTTTTAAATTGTACACTAAATGACAAAAAAAAGTATTTATGATAGTGTGTTCGAAAATGAGGATATTGGGGAATGGAGGAGAATATTATATAATGATTAGTTACATAATCTACTTATCACAATACATTGCTAGGATATTCAAGTCTATCAGATTATGCTGGGCAACACATGCAGTGTGATTGGGAGAATCTATAGCCGTGTTCATTATTGACTGGCAAACCCAATGGGCCAAGACCATTGGGGCTAGACGCAGATGTATAGCTAACATTAGAATGGACCTGAAAGATATAAGGTGTAATGGGGATACGTGGAATACTTTTGTAAGTGCGGCAATGGACTTTATAGTTACTAATGCAATAGAATAATTAAGTTAGTATTAAATAATATTAAGTGGTACCTAAATATATGTTTTGGAAACCTGAAATTAATAAACCTCCATAGCGTCTGCTCACAAGCGAACTAAGAAATTATTACAAAAATACTTTTAGGGTTTTCAAATAATTAATCGGAAACTATCCTAACATGGCTTAGATCAGTGTTTCCCAAACATTCGCCTAAGCGTGCCTCTTTTAGGACCATGGCCTATCCATAGTACCTCTTTAGACTCTTAATAAAAAGGGAAACAAACACCTTTTATCTCATAATGGGTAAACAGTCAATATAAATTTTAATACATCTTTATGGGGAGTTAAAAATTAAGTTATGACAAGGGAAACAGAGGTTTTGAAAAGTTAATAGCATCTCGTTAGAATCTGCATCAGTTTGTTAACTACTATGAAAAAAATGTTGTGATTACTAAATCTCAGTGCAACATCACGTATCCCCTGAATGCCTTTGAGTACATTTCGGAGTAGGCATGGGGCTGTTTAGTAAACACTGGCTTAGAGCAGGGTGTCAGTAGTTCACGATTGACTGGTGTATTGCACGAGGAATTTCAGTTGATCGCGTAAGAAAACTACTTCTTATTTAAAAGTTTACCAAACTAAAATATATCAAATACTTACACATACTATTTGAAAGTGACACAAATATCCCCGATTGGTCATTATTTGTAATGTTAGTGTGTTCTCGTCTTTGTGGCGATGTGCCTAATTATAAAACAAAGCGAAAGAGAGATGCAATTCATAGATATCCAAGTGAAAATCCATACTCACACATCGACACCAAATCCAAGCTGTTTGTTTATTTTAAAATTTTGTTGTCGTGAACCCACCCTTTTCCCAAAAAGTTTTTGAATTTTAGTGAAGTGTTTATCTGCTACTGTGTCTTCATTCAAACTTTGGCATGTGTTAGCTTGTAAGATTTTTTTCCCCCTAATGATGAGTTAGTGAAAGAGGGTAATTAAACTGCTGTAGAGCAATTTGCTGAGTTAAAAAAAATTAAATTCTATTAATTAAAAATAAGTAAAGTATAGAGGAGATACAATGAGTGATCGTCGGCCTTTGACCTGACATTTGAAAAGTTAAAAGTCAATCGAGGTCTAAAACTTTTGCTGATCCTTGGATTAGAAAAATAGAACCAATATATGTTAGACCGACTCTACTAACAGCCTTATCACAAGGACAGAAATATGTTAGTTACTAAAGCAATAATATTACACCCGCTTTGGGGGACGCATATTTGGAAATAATAATAATAATAATAATAATAATAATACTTTCAGCCAATGTGTGCAATAAATATCTTTATGCTCGTTGTCATTTACCTCCACTTCCACCATAGGTAAGCTGTAAGTGGGCTTGTAATCATTGGAACCAAACTTATGGGTGATTTTATCTCACTCATACATTCCTTGCAGGTAAGGGAATTGAATTCCATCCCAATATGTCATCATTATTATTATTATTATATAGCACCGCGTCTTACTACCCGTTTGGTTTAAACGCTTTAAGTACTAATTACGCTAATGGATTAGGAATGGGAAAGGATGAATTAGAGGAAGTGAACCCGCATTTGCGTGGAGGGGGAGTGGAAAACCATTTAGGAAAAACCACCCCCAGTTCACCCGACCGAGATTCGAACCTCGATCTCCCCGTCCTCAGCGGTTGATCTCAACACGACAAGCGCGTTAGCCAACTACGCCACCGAGGCGGGTATCCCAATATGGATTCGATCCCAAGTTCCCCAAAGAGAGATTAACCAGAACCTGAATCGAACGGCGCTTCAGTGCTCTTGACCAGGGATTGGGTCAGCTGTTCGAATGTAATTGCATCGACCGTGCAGTCTTGAGCCATTAGGCATCCACGAACTAATTAAAATTGTTGACGTTCCGTGCAACATCTTGGTATAAACGCGCTTGAAATTTTGCGTGGAAGGAGGAAGGGGGACTTAGACATATATAATTAGTGAATGGGACTAATTATCCATAGTAGTACTCTTGTCGATAAGAGTTGAAGTGAAAGAACTGCAAGGATATTGTATCCTCGGATCCTCTATCTTATGGTCCTGTTATTAACAGCGGGAGTGCGGGCGTCGAAACCAGAATTCCTCACTAAATCACTCGTAAGCGCCGTGGTAGGTTTAACTGACCCTCATAAAAGTCATTTTACAATAATCTACATTAATTAAAAATCGTACAGGGTTATTTCCAGGGCAAGCCTACCTTGGCGTGAGAGAAGTCTATTCTCTACTCTATCCAATTGAACAATCGCACACACAAAAATATAATTACCGAATTAGTGTATCATGCTACCCACATCAGTGGACGAATGGGATAAGGCTGCATTTCTTGAACCTTTTGGGCTTCGGAGCCCTTTATAGTAGTACCCTTACAAAAAGGTGCCCTAAAAAGTTTTTGTCTAAGTGGTGCATTAGAATTTCATATAGTTTAATTTTAATTATAAATAAAACTATCATTTACTAGACATAACTTTTTTGTACAAAATACATTTTTTAGGGAGAATAGTTGGTTTTGTTTAGCATTATTTTGGAAATCTCTTTAATAACTGGCTTAGTAAAAGACAGCTGGAGTTGGACGTTTTCTTCTACATAAAATCTTTTGCAATATTTTGTTAAAGCAGATAACAAAAATCCCGTTCCATGAAGATTCTAAAATCCCTAAGAGTCCCTGAAAATGTATCAGGGAACCCCAGGACTTAAAGGAGCTAACTTTGATAAATGTTGGTCGAAGGAATCACTCTCGCAATAGACTAGACTAGCGATCATGTGGAGACTGGCACTCGAATCCCAGTCGGGTGTACTGAGTACTACGTTTTCTTAATTTTTTCCACTCTCGCTTCAAGCAAGTGCGGGCACACTTGTTAAAACAACATTACTCCTCCCTAACACACTAGCATAGTTATAACTTGATTTTATTATGGATGGACACTTGGAGTTGCTTTTATAAAATACAAATATATTGAATTTTGTCAACATTGATAAAATTTTACTATTTTATTAATTTTTTTATATAAGTGTTGATAATATCCATCACAATTTACCGATGCTGCGTCATATCTAAAGGATAAGGATTGCTGCGCTAAACCAAGAGCTAATGGCGCTATTTTTCCGTGTCTTAGGTATCGTTATCGACTGTATTTAGTTTTAAAATATAAATATAATTATTGCTTGTATACATTCTAAATAAACTATAAAGAGAATATTGATTATAATTTCAGAAAAAGAAATATCGCATAGTAATAGTCAGACATTTAATCTCGTGTTTTTTTAAATTTATCCATACAGTACTTAAATTTTTCGTATAATCTTCTCTTAACCAAATATAGGTTTATTTTATAAAAAAAATATTAAAGAACATTATAGTGTTGACGATTTTTTATTTCCATAGTAAAAAAAATGTAATGTATAGGAAAAACCTGTAAAAAATGTTATATTCTATAAATGAGATCTCCATGTTATAAATATCTTGTCAAAGAAAATTGTCATTCTTTTTTTATTCCCCCACTAAATTACTTCCTTAAGTAGTTCAGTCTTGAAAACTAGCAGTGCATAGTTGTTGAGTTGATCAGCATAAGAAAAATGTATTCATTATACAATAAAAAAATATCAAAGTAACTTTTCAATTAACAGTAATTAGAACAGCAAATAAATATGTGAATAAAAACTAAAATGGCCTTACTTTCTAAGCAAGAGTTTAGATATTTAACTTTTTTTTTATTTAAGGTCCATTGCCACTAATCCTCCACGTCTGTCCGAACCGCGTCATGTGTCCATTCCAGGTATTTGATCCCGGATATCCTGTAACTGCACTGTTGTCCCTAACGGTGTTCCCGTGACCACCGTAGCCCTGTGTGTTGCCGAAGCTCCTACTGTAGTCAGCTTTCACACTCGGACTGGGAAAAGTTCTTGAAGAAGCCTTAGGTTTGACAGGATCCACATAAAAGGGCTTGGAGTATCCTCCATGGTAACCATTATTTCCCTGCCAACCATGATGATACTGTGGAATCGCATGGGTATTGTGGTCAAATGGTTTGTAAGCTGAAGCACCGTTCACAGATGTGTTGTATTGTGGAATCGTAACTTGTTTAGGGAAACTACCAAATGATTGCGTAGCAGCTTGCGCTGGTTTGTATCTGTTATCATTGCCGCTTCCTAAGACAGTTGCATTCCTTCCCCCATTACCTGAACCGAGCCGGTTACTAAGTCCCACATTACCCGAGCCCTCACTCTGAGCGATGTATCTTGTGCTCCCAGGTTTGACAGTTTGTTTGTTCCAAAATGTCTTCACCATGTCCGAACCTTTCTCGGCGATCATCATCACGGTGGCTGCCGTGTTTGCGGACACCACCCTGGGCATCACGGATGCGTCCATAACTCTGATACCACGTATACCTCTGACGTGGAGTTTATCGTCCACAACGGAGTCCGGGTCCGAGGCCGGACCCATCTTGCAGGATCCAGCTTGATGGTTCTCTGGGCCGGTAGCGTGCCTTATGGCGCACTCCCAGTATTCGTCGCTTCCAAATTTCATCCCGGGTTTGTCGCAGTCGGGGATGGGCGTGGGACTCAATTCAAATCCGTATTTCTGTAGTGTCTTTGTTTGAGCAAGTCTTAGTGACACTTTGACCCCTTCAATCAGAGTTTTTATATCATCCGGATGAGTTAAGTAATTGGCATATATAAGAGGGTGGTCTAGTGGATTATTACTTTTTAGTTTTATATAGCCGTTGCTTTTAGGGTGTAGCACTACAGGAGACATGCTAATTATACGAGGATCAGAGGGCTGCTCGTCATTCAAAATATCCCCAACCTCACCAGTCTTTGCACAGTCAGCAAGATAGCCACCAAAGAATATTTGTAGATCCGGATCATTGCCTGAAGGATCAGCGTACTTTGTGTTCAGCTTAGCCGTAACTTGCGAGAGTCCAGTGCTTGACATAGGACCTTTCCTGTTGAGGAGGTAATCGGTAGTCACCGTCCAGTCGAGATCGAACTTGGCTGTGTCGTTCTTGACATGAAATTCGACGAAGAAAGCCACGTGGTTGTGGAGGTTCTTGCCTACTCCAGGAACGTCCTTAATGAGAGGCACCTGTGCCTTGGCCAGATCTTCCGATGGCCCGATCCCAGATAACAAGAGAATCTGAGGAGAGTTGACAGCGCCGCCAGATAGGATCACTTCTTTAGACACCTGGACGGTTTGTTTCTTACCGTCTCGGATGAATTCGACGCCGTACATGCGACTCGATTGCTTATCGATAAGGATCTTTGAGACCGTTGTGTTCAACATGATGTGCAGGTTAGGTCGTTCCCTCACTGGGCGCAGGAAGGCTCGGGCACTGCTCACCCTGCTACCGTTCCTGAAAAATAACGGGAAATATTATGAGTCTTTAGTTCACCTAACATATATATACATTTATAGTCCCGCTCTTGTGGGCATGTAAACCAATGCATTATTATTGTCTTGTTTGATTTTAGAGGGAATGGAAGGTAGGGGCTTGAATCCTATCTGGGTTTAGGGAAAGGGTTTTTATTACATTTTTCCTACTCACCTTTCATGCAAATGCGGGTATATTTCCTATAAATTTCTGCCTTCCTCATATCTACACAGTTAGTGTAAATATTCAGATAGCCTGGATGGGTAGCGAGACTTGGAGCATAACAAAATTTCAAATGTAACCAAACTACAGTTTTAAAAAAAGGAGGGATTAATCTAAAAATAATGGGAGACCATCTTGATAAACATTTCCAGTCTAAATCTCAAAAGAACAGTTTGGGAAGGGTGAATTCGTAATTAACTCAACACGTATATGTCTAAAAAAAGAAGACAATTTGAAGTGAAGGCAAAGTAGGATTCTGAAAAAATACCTTTATATATATTCATTTGTCAATTCATAGTATACGAAGTTGTAAATTTTGATAAATAGATATAATATAGTACAAAATGTAGCCCTATAATAAAATAATTGCAATGTTGAGAACAATACAAGTTTGTATTTTTTAAACTTTCCTTTTTACCATAATCTTACTATGATTGGAATCCAACTGTTGTTTCCCTGACCAAAGTAAGGTGTGATTTGGTCAGGGAAACAACCATTTTTTTTTAGCACCACGTCTTACTACACTTTCGGGATATACAATTATGTACTAACTACGCTAATCGTGTTAGGGATAAGCCAAGCCAAGGCATTTTTAGAGAATGTGTATCTGTATTTGCGTGGAAAATTCACCCTCAGTACTCCTGAGCGATATTCGAACCTCGATCTCCCCATTCATCGGTAGTCTAGTCTACTGTGAGAGTAACGCCTTAGATCATGCAGCCACTGGGGTGGGTGTGATAACTATTCACCTGGCACTTTCAAAATATTTTATTTATGTTAATTTAAACATTTTTAGAATCTTAGTCTTCTGACCTTGTCTTCATCTGCGCTACGGTGAATCCACTGAAGTTCCTTCCATTCATGTCGTTGACGATGGGGTAACCGAGCTCCTCCCCGGCGCGCAGTATCTGTTGAGCCATGGCAGGTCTGTCGGGGAAGTGCTGCACTGTGAGGTACCCGCCGACCCCGTGGTAGCCCGGGTCCATATCCTCAATCTCTAAGTTGTCCTCACTCTTCAGAAAGTACGGGAGGACGTCGCTGTACCCCCAGCCAGTGTTTCCTGCTTTCTCCCAGGAGTCGTAGTCCTTAGGGTGTCCCCTCAGGTACATCATGCCGTTGATCACGCTGCATCCGCCCAGAACCTGAGACAGTAAAAGTTTTGTTTTACCCAAGATTGTGAGCACGTTAAGCACATTTGTTCTGTAGTGTTGGTGTTGGGGTGGCAGAGGTTAGAATCCCAGTTTGTTTAACCGAAGGTTATTTTCCAGTCTACCTCCACACAAATGTGTGTATATTTACGTGAAGAGTCTACTTCTTAATTCCTATTTAAATGGCGTAAAAAATGCATACCCTCTTGGTTAATAGGACGCTGTGGAAACCACACAAAAAATACAGGTTTACTATAATTTTACCAGCGTTTTGCGTCTTAGGATGGATTTGTCCTTGAAATACCAGCCCCTCCATTAAATCGACAAGTGTTTTTATTTGTGTTTGTGCCCCCTCCCCCCTTGTTACTACTCGTTTGGTCTATACGTGTTTAAGTTCTTTAAATTGAAAAATGACACCTAGACGCGGGAATCGAACCTGGGACCTTCATTTTAGTACGCCAATGCTCTAACCACTGAGTCATCTAGGGTCATCATCCACTCATGTTTTAAGGCGGAGTTTGTGATGGACACGCAGAAATCGTCAGCTACAATTATTTGAACAATTAAGTCACGATCCATCAGATAACGTAACCCCCATCGTCTCAATAGTTGGCTGGCTCTATGCTGCCAATTGTACATTGATATTTGTACGGGTCCACGTATCATGAATATGAGTGAAGAATGACCCTAGTCACAGGACAATTCCTGGATGGCTCAGTGGTTAGAGTATTAGCGTACTACGCCAAAGGTCCCTGGTTCGATTACCATGTCCAGGTGTCATTTTTATATTTAAAGAACTTGATTTCTAGATGTGGCTATAACCATTACTAACGAATTTAATAGCCTTGATACTTAATCCATTATGATATATGGATCATAATCTTTCTTTATACGCGTTTATTTACTCTAGTTAGGTAAATGTGAACAAGGTGAATCTCGGAGGAAGTGTACTCAATTTTTGGGCAGGGATGAGTGGTAGACTAGCGAGGAAAAAACCACAGATAGTATAATATGGATTCGAACCCTCATCTCCCCTTCACATAAAAATCAGGCTAAAGGAACATCCTGGCATTTAGCCTTCGTGATCGTCTAAAGGAATTTTAGGGTCAATCTCCTCTTTTTACGTTCACTGTGTCTTACTTTCAGTTCAGGCCATTTATATAGTTACATCAATAGTGTAAGAATGAGGACGGTATAATGTATAGGAGTAGTACATCTGCACTTGCATGGAGGGAGATTTGAAAAACATTTGAGTGTTAGAGATACATCATGACATCCAGCCGGGTTGAAACCATGTATGTCTTTTCACCGGAAAGACCAAACAAAGTGAGAGTGACGCCTTTGTCTTCATGTCCACTGATGTTAGTGATAGTTGGCTGTATAGTATTCAACACTAAGGTTGGTTGGATCATCAATGGATGAGTGTTAAGATCGTCTGATTTTAGATTGAGAGGACATGATTTTACTTTAGGTGACTGGATTTAGAGCTAGTTGAGTGGTTTTCCACACCAGTGGCGGCTCGTGTATAGGCACTGCGGAACTGCAGCACCCGTTATTTCGACTTGATTTTATCGATAACATTTAATATAATGAGTCCTTTTTCCTTTAATTCTTTCTTTATTTTTGTACTACAACATATATTCCTTAAGCTTAATGTCAGTACTTCGGTAGCCATCCCCCGGTTTAAGAAAAATATACAAACACCTTTGTATGGAACTGTGCTCTTCACAGTGCCAGCGACGTGGCGTTTGACTGTTGTGCGCATGTGCACAAAGGAGGAGGGTGGGGAGGAAGGTGGGACGGCCAGGTAGAGAGAGCACTGTTGCTCTCGCAGTGCCGGCTCTGGCTTGATGGTGGAAGGAAGTTTTTAATTACTCATTGTGGGTTGTGCTTGAAAGCCGTGTACCATATTCTTGAATGTGATAAAGTGTAGAAGAGCGTAGAGTTAGATTATTATTCTACTTCCAGCTATTCTATTTGATTCATTTCTTTTCGGTTCTTTTATTTAACAGAACACTTTAACCATGGCCTTGCATCCCCAAGAAATAAGTTATGTGACTGTAAGTGAACTTCAACAACTTAAGTTTTCACAGCTATCTTTCCATGAGAAAGTTACAGTTAAGAAAAGAGGTCGTTCAACACCTGATATTCTTATTTCTCAGCCAGGCAAAAGCCACAACAAGAAATATATTCGTAGCTCTAATTCTGAATGGTACCAACGGAAAAGTTGGTTTTGCGGCTTTCATCCAGAGATCAAGTAGAAAATTATTTAACTTTTTGATCAAATTAAAACAAGAATGGATATAATTTTTAAATGAATAGATCAAACTTGATCTGTAAAAATTTAAGTTAAAGTAAGCAAAACATGTTTTTTTTTTGTTAAGATTTTATTAAGTTTCTGAATAAATTTTTTATACATGTTTCTTTTCCTTTTACAGAATTTTAAAACAAAGGCTAAAAATTTTCTGGAGCAGCACCCCCACTAATTTTAGCTACGAGCCGCCACTGTTCCACACCTTATTAAAGCTAGTGCAGGAGTAGATAATTAAAACTTTGCCACTCAATCCTGTCCCATTAAATAAGATTGTATTAGTCAAGGATACCCGTTACTTGACTAGAAGTATACAGGAAAAAATTATCATGACGTTAAAATCAATGCAGAAGTTTTTAAACTGTTGTAATATAACTTTTTATACATAAATAAAAACTGGCCTTGATATCCAGTCGTCAACCTTGGTATACCATAAACTACGTAATTAAGTATTTGGAAGAGGTTGATTACGGAAACAGATTAATTTAAATCACGGATATTGGGTTACTTAAAATATAACATTGAGCGTTGGTTCCCAAACCTTTTGCTATCAGGCACGTTTTGATATTTTAAAACAACTCCCCTACTCTCTTAAAAAAAAATCCACACACAATTAAAATTACATTTAGAAGTTAATGATTAATTTTTAAAGTTTGTATTACATTCATTAATTATAAATATTAATAAAAAATTATCTGCAACTAAAAAAGCAGTTCAAATATATCGTAATCAATTAAAATATTAAATGTAACTTTTATTTTCCATTTAAAGTTTGGGGTAAAGCCGACATTATTGTGAGGGTTAGGTCGATTTGGCATTCTCTACACTAGTTGAGGAATCCTAGGTGAGACAGATGAAAGTATACATTCTAGATAGTTTCAATATTTTAATAGTGTTTATTGCCTATTTCTATTTAATAATTAGTGAACCTACTTCGGTGGCCACGTGGTCTAATGTGATACTCTCGAAGAAGACAAGACCTCCGATAAAGGGGAGATTGAGGTTCGAAACTTGGTCTAATTTATTCAGGGTGGTTTTACAAAAGGTTTTTCTACTCTACCTCCATGCAAATGTGGTAAACTTCCTCTAAATATTACCTCTCTAATCCCTGAAACCATCAGCGTAATTAGTGTATAAGTGTGAAACCCAAACAGGAAGTAAAACGTGGTACTAAAAAAAAATTAGTGTCCTTCTGTATTTGAACTTGGCTTGAAAATATTCTTACTAACCTCAATGTTAACATTACTAACGACTCTCTTCATCTTCTTTGAGTACACAAGCTCTCTAAACATATTTATACACTGTCCAAATATTGTAGATATACTAATGAAAGCAGGTTTTTTTTAAAAATTCTCGTCGAATTCCGGACATGGTCGGGAATCGCCGCTCTAGAAAAATTCTAGAGTAAGCGTGGCTTAGTTAAGAGTAAGATAACTGTTTTTGTCTAAGCTTGCAACACATAATGGAAATAAGATGGAAGATAGTCCAACCATTTATTTTTGTTTTTATCAAAACCAAGACATATTAATACTATGGGTCACGATTTAACATGTAAAATTTTGACTAGAGTCTTTATACCTGTGTTTATAGTAACAATACGTTGAGTTTTTGACGAGTCTAAATTTGGAGTACATTTTAGTAAATGATAACATATATTTTCTGCCAAAGTTAATAACATTTTACTTTACAAGTTTAATTTTGTAGGTATTAATAATATATAAAAATGACAGATGAAGATCACGTGACTTGAGGTATGAATACGTGAACGTGGATCAAGTACATTTTTATAGTTGATAAATATGTCCGTTCGTAAGAAAATTCTACAATAGTTTACTAAATAGCTAACAATATCACATGACATTATTAGTTTCTTTATCAAAATCTTGGGTAATGTATGAGTATGGGCACAGTACTAACCTGGATATCTCAGTGGTACAGCAATTGTGCGTTAATGCAAAAGAACTGGCCTCGATTACCATTATAAAATTCCTTAAAAATATATATTTTACCATTGGAGGAGTTTACAAATGTATGTACAACCAGGTGGTGGGGATGTAGGGCACGTGAGTTAATGGGAGTGCTTTTACAGTTTTTATAGCAAAATATGTTTAGCCAAAGTAAATCATAATCCTCGAGTAAAAATATAGAATTTAATTTTTTCCTCATGGGGATATTAACATTTGTTGAATATCTGTCATGACAATAATGACATAAGAAAAAGAAATTTTAAATGAAGAGAAAAGGTTGTCATTGAATTCCAGGACACCCTTGACAAATATTCAAGAACTGGTAATATCACCCACCATGCGAAGAAAATTAAATTTTATTTCTCCTGAAGAAATATTTAATTTATTTTGACAAAAAAAATTTCCTATAAAATCTGCAAAAACACTTACCTTAACTCGGGTTCCCTACACCCCCACCCTAAGACGCTCTGTGACTAAGCTGCTGCGGGTAAATGTCTACTGTTGGGGGTCCTGCGCGAGGTAAAATGTGTGTGAGTATATATCCCCGAGCACTTTACAGCGTCTCTTGCCCCTTGTGATGGTGATGTGACGTAATCTCTAGACATGGCGGATTACATTACGTCATCACAACACACAATAGCGTTATTTTCGTTATACACATGATCCTAAATCCTCCGGACCACTTCTAAGTCACACACATGAATAGAGCGAACGGTACAGAATGTACAAATACTCCTAGAAGTATTCATGAATATGCAATGAAGAGACAACTGAGCAAATATATGTGATAACTTCATCGGTTCACGGTTCCTTTTTGAGATACATTCAATAACATCCATGTCGTAGGGGCAATGGTATGGGTCATTAAAACCGGTTCCAGAGTCAAATAACTGATCGAAAAGAGATAATTTCCAATGATATTGATATTCAATTTAAATTTGCTACAACTATGCTAGGTTGCACCACACGAAAAATCCAACTAGGATGTGATACCACCCATTTCCACAGTCGAGCTGACCATCACTCGTCGACTGCTTTGTTACATACACATACAGTATTTTGTAAATGGTCACTCTTAGAGGTGTAACTTCTGAAGTGATGATCGATATGCATCCCTTCCTCCTCCCATCCTAATTTAACTATTATTATTATTATTATTATTATTATTATTATTATTATTATTAGCACCACGTCTTACTACCCGTTCGGGTTATGCGCACTCACGCTAATGTGTAAATGTAGGGTGATTGTGAGATTAAATTGAGGACCTACAGTTTAACGTGAAATCCGAACCTACGGTGGAGGCCTGGCATTCCACACATTCACAAGTTGTGATTAATACACGTCTTGTCAGAGGTGAAGGAAGGGTTTGGCAACGAGATAAATCTGTCCCGGAACCAGGGATTGAACCCCGGACCCCCAGCACAAAAATTTGACATCTTACCCCTAGACCACCAGGTCAGCCCTAATTTAACTTGACAACATTTTAGAGCCCCCCAAACAAATCCACGGACACCCTGAGTTGTCAGATATTGCTTCATGCATCGATTAAAAATACTCGTATGATTCGAGATTATGAAAGTTCATAACTTATAACAAACACGAACATTCTCAAACTTGGCGTGCAAATAACAATAACGTATCTCCCTTATGCTTTCTTTCAACTTTAAAAGGTTTATGCACTGCAGAGTATAGTGGAAATAAACTCTATACACTGCAACACATTAAAATTTAATATTTAAATATATATTAGGCTCGAACAATGCCAATATATCATAACTCATAATTTGTTCAATTACACAGTGCAAATGATTTATTTGTTCATTGTACCAGTTATTAATGTGCACTTATTAATTCCAAGGTTACATTTTCACACGGCATACAAATTTGCTAAAACTAGGATATCAATGCCCAATACTCTTGTTTGGTTGATCATTCAAAATAATTCTAAACTAGATAAAAATTAATATATATAATTAAACATTGTAAAAAGGTCACACTATTACATCTATCAAACTTGACATTATCTGCCAAAAGTGACACCTCTATAACACATGGATTTGTTACAAACATATACAAATAAGTTTAATTTTAAATTATTTGGTAATTTTACCTATAAGATGATCTGAACATACAAACTCTACCCTAACGCCAGGAATTCAATATTTGGTGATATCATACTATTTTATATGAACAAATTCCTAGTTTCCAATTGAACAGGAGAATGTCTTTTTTTTACTAAATAAAAGTTTAAATAAACTTCATATTAAAATTCCAATTTCATCACTATCAATATCTATAACTATCAGTTTCAATCAAAGACTTAAAGTATATTTTGATCTGAAATTTTAATTTGGTCTAGGCCTACACTTTTCAGTTAAATTTAAATCACGCTTCATTTATAAAAATAATTTCATTCACGTAACTAGTATTTTAAACTTATTTTTATTTATTTAAGATATTTAACTTGCACTTTCTGAAACTCTGATTAGATCAGCACAATACTTATAAATTAACTTAAATCTATAACTGACACAACATCCAGCCCCCTGCCTCTTACCCACCACTGTGAAAGGGGAAGCCCACATTTCACCAGAGATACATTTTTCGGCCGTGACAAGAATTTAACCCGGGACCTTTAACTAAAGACAGACATTATATCAACAAAGATTAAGTGTCTGACATATCTGGTATTCAAATTACCGTCGGTGGATGGGGTGATAGGGTGGTGGTGGGACAAGAGTAAACTAGTTTGAATGATTGTACAGTTTAGATGCCTCATGTAACGTGGATTACAATAATCCATGGGAAAAAATATATTAATATTTATGAATCATTAATAGATTTTTTCTTCCAAATTAAGGTCTTTAAAAGGTGCAATTTAATTTCAATTAAATTTTAAGGCGTCTGGACTCAGGACCCTCTTACACTTTTTTTTTATTTATTAGCGTAATGCTCGGTATTACAAGTCACTGACCTTTCCTCTGATCCATGGACATCTTTTCTCGGGGAAGCCTAGACAAGCCTTCTCCTCTGGCTCAGTGTGAAATTTCCAGTCAATTTCACTTCCAAAGTAGCCGATAAGCATCGAGGGGACTTGTGTCCCGGGAGGTTCATCGCCGCCGGCTTCCAGCAGTAGCACGTTCCATTCCGGAACCTCAGACAATCTGGCAACATGGTAACACCCATTTAACACATGTATCCAGGCTCTTGAGCAATCTGGCAACATGGTACAACTCATTTAACACATGTATTCAGGATCTTGAGCATTCCGGCAACATGGTACAACTCATTTAACACATGTGTTCAGGATCTTGAGCAATCTGGCAACATGGTACAACTCATTTAACACATGTGTATATTATTGTTCATTGTTTTTTTTATTTATTCTCTTAACACAATGCATATTAGCAACACATTTTAAGGAAATAAGGATGACACTTGTCAAATTAACAAAATTATATCGGTTTAGCAGGTACGGGGCTAGTTTGTTGGTGAGGGGTGATAATTTGTCTCTATGGNGGATAAATCGGCGGTATGGATTATGGTTATTGTTCGTCGTAAACTTAAGCTAAAATGAAAACCTCATTAGGTTGTCGAATGGTCTAAGGTGTCACTCTTGTAATAAACTAGACTTCCGATGAATGGGAAGATCTGGGTTTGAATCTCGGTTGGATGTTCTAAGATAGGTTTTACTAGATGGTTTTACTCTCCCTATCCACGCAAATGCAGTGAAACATTTCAGCTTATTCAACCTTCCTTATCTTTGACACATTAGCTTAGTTAGAAGATGTGCGGGGCTAGAAAATATAAATTGAAAAAAAAAAACTTTTAAAGGGAGCCTCTTACAGCTATTCACACAATATGTACAATCATATTTTCATAGGAAGGTCGTTTTTCTTAACTGGAAACCCACGAGGCAACGATGGTGGTGAAAAAAATATTATTACAATTTATTTACACTCCTAGTCCGTTTAATTAATTATTTAAAGATAACCTGCTTAAATGGCTACGTGGTCTAACGTGCTAATCTCGTATTGAATTAGATTGCCGAAGACTGGTAGATCGAGTGCACTGAGGATGTTTTTTTCTAAATGGTTTCCTCCTGTTCCTTCCATGCAAATGTGGATGAATTTCTTCTAAATTAAGTCTTACTAATCCCTAGCAATTAGTGTAATTAGTATATAGGCATATAACCCTAAAGGGCAGTAAGACGTGTTAAAAAAAATTAAGATAAATTTATAAAGTAATCCATAGGGAAGTATTATTCAAGGCCATAGACAAGAGGGGGGGGGGGAGGTTTGGGGGTT
>CABFOV010004534.1:0-14877 GCA_902141375.1 Timema poppense | reverse complement strand
GGGAGGTTTGGGGGTTCAAACCCCTACGAAATTTTATGAACAAAATATATATGGCTTTATTTATTATTCAAACAATATCAAAATTAAGATAAAAATACAAATTAGGGGGTTGTGTCAGCATAAAAAGCACTTCAGAGAGCTTCTAGAGGAGTTAAATATTTAGAAATTTTCCTAGCCTTCGGAAGCTAGAGGGCTATTTTACCATGAAAAAAAAACACTTCAGAGAGCTCCTAGAACTGTTTATCATTTGCATTTAACTAGCTTCCAGCAATTGCGGAAAGTGCCCCCTCCCCCCTTGAAATTATTGGCTTGCTAGGCCTTGGTATTATTGGAAGCCTTTAATGAAGTCTTAGATTAACTTTCTTACCAACACACAAATCAAATCAAATATATTTCTGGTATGCCAAATTTTAGTGACTTAAAATCAGTATTAGTGGTCTAAAGTGGGCTTTCAATAAAAATCAGACTTAGCTCTGTGATTGACAGTTTTTCTGCTTCAATACCATTAGAATGGTAATCATATAGCTCATACTCCCCACCCACCCCTAACACAAAAACCATCCAATTATGGGGTTTGGATAATAATGGATCTAGTTTCTCATACAATCTAACGTAGTCTCATATGTGTGATAGTTTTTGTAGGACAAGTCTGAAACTGAAATAGTCCAACCTTTACACATATAGTTTATATTGATGCATTAGATACCATTTAAAATATAATCTTAATGGTGAACGAATGGCCTTGTTGATGACTTTCTTTTCAATTTTGATATAAAATATGCCATACATTTTTTAAATTTTAATATCTGTATTTTCACAAGTCTGGAGGATCTTGGTTCACTTCTAAGTGATTCTGAAATATTTATTTCTTATTTTATATAGGTATATCCTGCCACGCAAATACTACTTACACACTTCAGTGGCCTATTGGCTTAAGGCGTCACACTCGCGTTAGACTGGTCTGCAGATAACTGGGAGATCGGGGTTGGAATACCGGTCGGTTCTTTTGAGGGTGGTTCTTCCTAAAGGATTACCCACTCTCCTTTCATGTAGATACGAGTAGACTACCTCTAAAAGTCTTACTTCCTCATCCCTATCCCATCAGACTAATTATCATTAATCTTATGTGTATAGCCTGAACAGGAATTAATAAGACACGATGATAAAAACAATATTACACATAAATATACACATATATATATATACGATAACATTGTGAGTGTGCTGTCCTAGGTTGAGATAGCTCCCAAGTCATACACTTGGATAGTTAATGTTTTATAGAAAATTTGACGGTAAGCATCTTAATTAAAAAAAACCGAGGGGGTTGCCTAACGCTGAAATAATTTTCTGTGTTCCATACATTTCGTTTTATTTATGAAGTGGTTTGCTTGTATTTCAAAATGTGTCCTACACCAAAATGGAGATGAAAACTTGCTCGTTAAATGAGTAGAGAATCTAAATTTAAAGTTTTATAATTAAAATAAAATTACTGATTAAGTGAAGTTAGGTCCTTTTCCAACAATGTTTCACTAAAAATGTTACTCTTCTGAGATAAAAGTAAAAGGCTAGAAATATATTGTTATGCATACTTTAAGCTAAGTCCTCTTTAAATGGTGTCATAAAATAAAATGTTAAGATAATTTAAAATGGTTTTAGTAGTTTTGAAGATTTGTAGCTTTAATTGCCGTAATAAATACTACAGTGTGAGGATATTTACCTTATATTAGGTGGTACTTTAACTCTTAATTGATTAAATAAGTAAAACAAAAATTATTGAAGGATAATAACTAGCCTTGCTTTCTTGATAACTGCAGAAACAAAGTACAGTATTAGCCGGAATAAAAACCTGTCTTAGGAAATTCAAGGTAAAATAAGTTAGTACTTAAGGCACTCACTACATGACAATCCATAGAGATTGAACCGTTCACATTTACCTACGATCAGATCAATTTTATGACAAGAGAGATAAAAGAGCACTTTCCCATTTATCCGGCCTTACAACATAATACATATTGCGACGTAATGGGAGGTAATTCAACACCTACAAATAGCGTCTTTGACAAGGTTGGGTGACATTTTTATGGAAGGCTAGGAAAAATTATTACTTGAGGAAGGTTTGAATTATGTTATGATCTATCCTCTTGGGAAATAATACAGCTCAACTGTTAACGTATAATAGTATTATAGATCAATATATTGTCATGGTACCTGCTTTGGTGGCAACATGTTCTAAGGCGTCTCACTCAAAATATTCTAGACTGTTGATGACAGGGAAATTGTGGTTTGAATCTCGATTGATTGTACTGAGGTTGTTTTTTTCCTAAATGGTTTTCCACTTAGCTTCCAAGCAAATTCGGGTACAGTTACCTTACATTCAACCTTCCTCATCCTTAGCTCATTAGCATAATTAGTAAATATGCGTATAACCTAAACAGATGGTAAGAGGCGGAGCTAAAAAATTGTAATCTACCCTTATAAGTTATGCTGGGTTTTGGTCAGGGTCGCGTAACACATTTAAATTATAAAACAAAGACAAGAGCAAGACCTTGCAATAGATGTACTATTAGAGTGGAAGAGGACTCAAAACTTTAGTGAATATATTTTTCTGTGTAGGCAATAGGTCCTATGATCCTTAGATCAGTATATAGATACACTACCAGACCTTAGTAAATCCGACCGGGTATCCACCTCAGTATATTGGACAAGAGTCAGGCGTAATAACCGTGTTGCCATTCCGACCCCATGCTGTTCCCTTGCTCATAGGATGGAGAAATAGGGTAGATCATGTTTCGACTTCAGGTAGTGCCGAAGAAAATATATACTAATTGNTATTATTTTCAACACACACATTGAAGAATCATCATTGACTCTACCATAGAATATGAGTGACTATCGACATTTTTATGAGGAATAAATTAAATTTTCAAAATAAAATATGGCCTATGCTACTCGCTGATAATGTAGCTTTATATTGGTGAAAGAATTTTTTAAATCGGTCCAGTAGTTTTTGATTTTATCCATTACAAACAAAAAATCAAATCTTTCCTCTTTATAATCTGAGTGTAGATCACGTACAGGATCTGTCCTGATATTCAATGAGCTAATCTAGCCACTAAGAAACTAGGCGTACTGTCCTAGTCTAAGTTTGTTTGTAAGTTGTGTGCTGATATAATATGTGTTTGGAAAGTACACCAGTTTGAAGTGTATATTACCTGCTTGCTACAACGGCTCCACCCGAACCTCCCCCCACCACCACGAAGTCGTAAGTTGTCCTGGGGATCTCATGATTCTTGACCCGCCCGCAAGGGTCGGCGATGTCGCACTGCTGGTTGATGTAAGTGTCGAGGAGTCCCATGAACAGGAGAAACGTACCCCCGCCACAGTGGGCGGTTATAGGGGGACCGATGTATGGCACCGAACATCCACAACTGGTCTGCAACAGACAGAGGTTCCGAATAAACAAATCTACCAGCCTGAAACCTCGAACAAATTATTGGGATATCATGGCTTCTTTCGAGGTTTGAACAAAGCTTTCAAGACCTTAGATTGAAATGTTTATCACTTGGGTAGAACCAGAACTAATCATCATTTAAAACAATAGTTAATTAAAAGTTTTCTGACCCCTTATAAAACATACTCTCTTCCGTTTCTACATACACACAACGTTTACGCTTGTATAGCTATATTTTCTTCTGTACAATATTGATCTAAATTTAAAAATGCTTTCTTGTTGTATCTTATAGACACAGATTTAAGCTATACTAATTCGGTTTTTACAAGATATCTTAAGGTGGCTGCCAACTGGATCTCTGAAATGCCTTGCAGATGTCCAGAGAACCAAACTTATTTAAGAAGTGATTTTTTATTTCATATATGCCTTCCACTCAAATTGAAGGTAAATATATCAACATATCCATATAGGATTAGAAATCTCTTGTTTTATCTTTTACAGTTAAAAACAAAGTTTAAATAGGTGAAACTAGCTTCTTAAACGGTAGGTGACCTGGCAGTCTAGGGGTAAGGTGTCAGACTTCTATGCTGGCGGCCAGGGTTCAATCCTCGGTCCCGGCAAAGATTTATCTGATTACCAAACCCTTCCTTCACCCCTAACAAGACATCTTGTGAATGTGAGAAATGCCAGGCCTCCACCGTGGTTCGGATTCCACGTTAAACTGTAGGTCCTTCATTAAATCTCACAATCACCTTACCATTATACATTAGCGTAAGTGCGTATAACCCGAACGGGTAGTAAGACGCGGTGCTAATAATAATAATAATAATAATAATAATAATAATTCTTTTCAACGGAGCTGCATGCTAAATGTCGTAGTTCATAGATCAAAGACAATGACTTTCTTAAACAAACACTTTATTTTTAATACGGTCACAACATTTGAATTGTATACAGTTTAAAAAATATTCATAGTTATAAAAAACGGTTTCAAAATACAACTCATTAAAATTTGTGGCTTTTTAAGACAATATGCTTGAAAATCATTTTATTGAAAAAAACGGATTGTTTTACTCTTATAGCAAGCTGGATACACTATGCTAAATATCTACACATGGATACATAGGGGAGAGTGGCAACCTTAGCATGACGCAACGAGTAACATATTGAGGAAACACATCACATAATACATCCAAATAGTTTCGTTCATAATTTTAAAAAAAAAGTTAATCGCTTCGGTGGCTGCATGGTCTGAGGTGGTAATCTTGCAAAAGACTAGACTGCCGATGACAGGGAGATCGTTGTGCGATCTCAGTTTGGTGAACTGAGGGTGGTTTTGCCTAAATGGTTTCCCAATCTATATTCATGCAAATGCGAGTACACTTCCTCTAAACTCAACCTTCATATTCCCCAACCTATTAGCGTAATTAGTAGGTAAGCGTATAGCTTGAATGATTAGTAAAACGTGGTTCTAAAAACTAATAATAAAAAAACTTTGTTGTTTTCCACTATTCACAGAAAAGTAATATTTAAAAAAAACTCCCGTAGTTTACTTATAATTGCATATGTACACCTATAATATTCTAACATGTAACCTTCACTCGACGGGTAAATCCCTGAATTTAATTGTCCGTTTGAAATTCCCCTCTTTTTAAAAGTGCAATATCAGAATATAATGGCTCACTTAGTGATTCACTGTAGTTGTCAGATTATGATGGATCACATTCATAATTTGTGGTTTCTATTCTTCTTTGCTTCCCCACATTCACATTTTTTAATCGTTAGTACGCAACACGTACTTTCCGAACCAACTGATAATACTACACGACTTACCAACTAATTAATTTTTAGAAGAGACACAACATACACTCAAATGGCCATTGATTTGAATTGATAAACCTTAATTTTATCAATAACAAGGTGTCCAGCAATAGGTCATTATCAACTGGACTATGGACCCTTTACTTAAGTTTTTAAAATGTATTTAATAGTTTAAAAAAATGTATTTTATCTAGGGTTGCAGTTCATCTGTTTGGATAAATAATTATTTAAAAAATAATTGAAAGTATCTTTGGTACAGATATAGACGTGCATCGGGATAGTCCTAAATGTTTATATTAAATTTAATATAGTTAAAAAATGACATCAGGACACTAGAATTGAACACGGAACCTATGGTTAAATTCAATAAATCAAGGTCATTGTTTGTTCATAGTTTAAGGCAGTGTTGTGAGGGATGTGTGGATGCTTTGGCTTCTAGAACTATCATTGGACCACAGTAATCGCTGCCCATGAATAACCAGGATGTTTAGTCAAAACCTTAATCGCAATGTGAGTGTAAAAACCGGACTACATTAAACTCAGGTTAACAACCCTGACTAGAGTACATTACTCATAGGATTGATGGTAACTGGAAGCTAGCAATACTATAATATTATATATTCTCATTAGTCCTTCGCAAACCATTTTTTTAAACATTCAATACTGCTTATAGCCTATTTCCTGGATCAGTTTTTTATTCAAGCCATATTTTTTCCATCCACTACTGGCCTGCTAGGTCTGTCATAGATTCATATGCCTTACAATCTAATTTAAGACTAGGACAGGCACAACATCCAGTTCTTGGCCGTCAATTCATCACTTTGAAAGGGTTAACCCACATTTCACCAATTATACATTTTTCGGCCATTCTGGGAATCGAACACAGGACCCTTGGCTCAGTTGACAAACACGCTAACGACTAAGATAAGGTATCGGCCTAAACCATATGATCTGTATAAATATTAATTTGCTGTCACTTTTGCCAGACAAAACTTTCACAATAAACAATTTGTTTTTAATTAAGATGTTTCTCTTTTAACTGTTTTTACATATTCTATTTGTCGGTTACTACCACTACTAGGGAAAATTGACTCTAGTTCAAACGCTAAAATAATCCTTCAGCATTAGACAATCTATTACGAACTACTTAAGGTTGCCCTTGCAATAATTTACACCAGTTTTCAGATACTTGAATTTTAATTCATTTTTTCCACCACTTCTTATTACTTATCAAGGCTATACTCATTTAATTACATCAGTGGGGTAGAGATGACTAATGTAAAATTCAAAAGAAAAATTTACCAGCATTTGCGTGAAGCGAAAGGGAAGAATCATTTTGGAAAAAACAACCTTATTATATCTGCCTGGGATTTGGAACCCCGACCTCCTAGTCACCAGCAAACCAGACTAAGCTAGCTTGACGATCAGACCGCATTCCCACTGAGGTGGATTTATCATATAATTAATACATTTACTTGTGTAGACCAACGAATGCCAGTTCGTTAAGCAGAATAAAACACGGCTTGAATTCAGTGTGAACTGGACCTTTTTTGTTTAAAAAACACTTAAAAAATTTCACACACATTACAAAATTTGAGCTTTGTTTATCTTACTGTATCCCATAAAGTTTATATAAACATACGGTATAGGCTAACTAAATTTAATTAGAATTATTTTATGTCATTTTGAGAAAGGAAAAATATATTTAAATAATGGTTACGTATTTATCTGCCTCACAACTATGGTTTATCACTTTGTTGAGTAATTTAAATTTACTTCACTTTTTAAAGTGATAAAATATATTTGCAAATAGGATTGATAAGGGAATGTTTTCAGTAACTTGTATACCGTAAAAAAAAAGGCAAAATTTACCTCTTATCTTATGTCTTTTCTAAGACAAACACACAACTACAATAACAACTTCAGACTTAATTTACCAACTTAAAGAAATGGGAGGGAAAATATTCCAAAGTGCCTTGACCAGTATTCGAAACCTGGCCTCCTACGGTTACCAGGCTGAATCTTTATCGGCTGATGTAAAAAGTGTCGTTTGGAAGTATAAATAAAGACATCACACTTTAACTCACCTCGACTCCTGACATGTTGCCGCAGCTATAGACTCACACGACACTGAAACGAGACTGGCTTGGCAACTCACTTTTCATCCAACGGGCAACCGACAAAAAACAACAGCTAACAGCTCCTTATCTTTTATTTTTATTCATTGCCGCTGAAACGCCAGGAAGAAATCGCAACACGACAAAGAAAAAGTCAAGAGATAATACTATAATTGTCTTAAACTGTCTATCCCCGTGGATCTTTCAAGGCCGCATGGCAATAATAGTTTCCGGGATGGTTTGTAGGTTTCTTTGAGTGCGTCAGTTGTTCTCCCCGAACTCATGTTTCGTCTTCTCAAACTTCAGGATGGTTGGGTTTGCCTCGTGAACTCTTGACACAGAAGGCTGAGGCTCGTGCCTCCCTCTGAAATTAGAGTCGTGTGGATACGAAAGTACAGGCGTTCTTCCATTGTGGAGGTATGATGTCATGGTTGAACTGCTATCTGATGCGGTGTATACGATCAGAAATCTGGCATTATTTGAGGAATAATGTTTTATTTTAAAACATTGTTTATGTAAAAATGAATGGGAAATAAATCTAAGTTTCCATATGAAGCTTCCAAAACTTAAACTTAACTTTGAATACTACCCACCTCGGTGGCGTAGTTGGCTAACGCACTAGTTGTGTTGAGCTCGACTGCTGAGGATGGGGAGATCGAGGTTCGAATCTCGGTTGGGTGAACTGGGGGTGGTTTTTCCTAAGTGGTTTTCCACTCTCCCTCCACGCAAATGCGGGTTCACTTCCTTTAATTCAACCTTCCCCATTACTAATCCATTAGCGTAGTTAGTACATAAAGCGTAAAACCCAAACGGGTAGTAAGACTAAATGCTAAATAATAATGATAAAAACTTCGAATATTTTTCAACTTTGCTTAAAAAAATCCGCTTTGATAATAAAGCTTTGCCACTCAAAATATTAACAAACACAATACAGTTATATTTTGAACAAAATCATGTAAGTTGTTAGGTGGCTAACAAAATGTGAAATAATTGAATAACATGTTGTAATGGTATTATTTTAAAACAGTGTTAACGTAGAAATGGAGGCGAGAGATATCTATCTATATGTCCGTGTGAGGCTTCAACATAACTTCGAATATTTTTCAACTTTGCTTGAAAAAAATCTGTTTCAACGGTAAAAAAAAAAATCCTGCCTTGTTCTATCTACCTAAGAAAGGAATTTATTTTCGCTGATATCTGGTCATAAACATTTCTAATAGATCTGAGAATAATTAAATGTACAGGTTAAACCCATTTTGCTTGTCCTGGCAATGCGTCACGGATAAATATTCAAAGAGCCTGCAGGGGTATTGAGATGAAGTGCAGAAAAAACCCACGAGTGAGTAGATATGTTAGTGAAATCGGGGTTCACATCCATTTTGGGCTTAAAGAGCGTGGTTTTCTATATGGTCTCCCACTCTTCCTCCACGCCAAAGTGATTGCATTTCTCTTAAAATTCTACCTTAGTACTATTATCGTAGTTAATAAATGTAAAGACACGAATGGGTAATAAGGCGTGATGAGAAAAAATAAAGTTCTAGTGAGAACTCTCAAGAGACAGTCAAGGTCATAAAGACTAATCTTGGCCTGAAGGATCGGTGACGTATGATTACATTGTCCGAACATCATTTCGACAACGGGCGCGCGGTGGAATGAGCTTGACCTCACCTGTGTTACATTCTGGAGGAATTAACGAACACTTGGATCACGACTTTGAACAGTCAGTCAGCAAACCCGCATAAATTCTGCTTTGCCGGTGAGCGGGAGGCCGTGGTTCGAACACTAACAGCATATAGACCTATTGAGGTTTGTTTTTCGTTTGTGATGAGAGTGACTAGGTTCGAATCTTAGCAGCGTGTACTGAGAATGGATTTTCTTAAGTGGTTTCTCACTCTGCCTCAACGTAGTGCCGATACATTTAATATAAGTTTTTACCTTAAGGTGCGGCTTAAGGGTGCGCAAGTATTTTTATAGTTTTTATAGAATTGCAATTTTTTGGACAAATTAAATCAAATACTTCTCCAGTAGCAACATAGAGTTTGGTTTTTTGCACATGCTAATATCAACAGATCATGCATATCTGTCAAGGGTATCCTGGAATCCTGTCAAAACTTTTTAAATATATAGAATATTTTTGACAAAATTCCAGGACACCCTTGACAGATATTCAAGATCTGTTGATACTAGCATGTGCAAAAAACCAAACTCTATGTTGCTACTGGAGAAATATTTGATTTATTTTGGCCAAAAAAATATAATACTATAAAAACTTTAAAATTACTCACGCTCCCTTCTGCCGCACCTTAAGTAAAAAAAAGTGGCAATTTCAGTTAAGAGCTCAGTGTATCTCGTTCCATAAACTCATCATTGTGAAAGGGGAAGTTTCAATTTCATTCATATAAATCCCAATTCTGTTAAGGTCTTGCCGGGAATCAAATATGTGACAGTAATCTCAGTGGACAAACGGGTTAAAGATTAAGCTAGGGTGTTGGACATAGTGTGAACAAATTTGACTCTGTCTGAATGAGACCATGATCATTTATGAAAAGAAACAACCTTTCCCCTCCCCCTTCTCAGGCTTCCCTCTCTTTGCCCTTTCTGCACACCCTCTTTGGTTTTGAATCAAAGCTCCAGCACTACCTGCTACACCAATTATTTTGATATACGTTTTACTATTCACAAGGTCTATATGCTAATATGGTAAGGATGAGGAAATAGCAATTATATGAAGTGAACCATCATTATCGCGTAAGGAACGTGAAAAAACATTTAGTAAAAATCACCCTGAGAACACCCAGCAAAGATTTTAACCCTAACCTCCCCCATCACCAGCAAACAAAACTAAATAAGCCTGACAATTAGAGCGCATACTTAACAGAACAGGTTTATCAGGTTTTTAAACTTTTCACGTGGCATATTCGGTCACGCCTATTTTCACTAAGTCCCTTGACCCATTTTTTTTTTTGTGGTGCTCTTTCATTTAAATGACGCGCTTAATCGTTCATTTGGTGTTAACTCACGCGTTAGTTAAACGATCACTGATTCAGTAAAAGAACAAAAAACTTTTTTTTATTATTCATTGTTGTGATTGACATTTCAGATCTACAAATGATTGCTTAGCGGAGGACAATGATGTTCAATTGAATTGATGACAGAACAGATTTAATAGAATTTATTTAGAATTCATTATAAATTTTACATACTAGTTGTAGCCATATAAAAATAATATCAAAGATTTTTATCAGAAATAATAGTAGACCTTTCTGCCGTTTTAATTTCCATTTACAGGTAGGTCAGGGTTTTAATCCCGTCCGTATTTACTGGGGTGGCCCTAATTATGATCTTCTTATTCTCGCTTCAAATCAATGTGGGATCATTTCATTATTATTATTATTATTATTATTATTTATTATTAGCACCGCGTCTTGCTAACCGTTCGGGTTGTACGCACTTACGCTAATGTGTAATGGTAGGGTGATTGTGAGATAAAATGTAGGACCTACAGTTTAACGTGAAATACGAACCACGGTGGTGGCCTGTCATTCCCCACATTCACAAGATGTCTTGTTAGAGGTGAAGGAAGGGTTTGGTAATCAGATAAATCTATGCCGGGACCGAGGATTGAACCCCGGCCACCAGCACAGAAGTCTGACACCTTACCCCTAGACCGCCAGGTCACCTTGGGATTGTTTCTTGTAGTAAGCCAACTTCTTCATATTGTTATTTGAGTATAGGTATCATGTAATCCTTCTGTTAAAGATATAGATTAATTTAAAAAAAATAGCAATGGGTGTTCTTAGGAAATTGTTTGGTCCAAAAAGGGAATCGGGTAATGGGGCGTTGTATAGGTTATGATTACAATGATTATCTACATTCACTGTACTTCACAAAACATTGTTAGGATATTCAAGTCTTGCAGATTACGGTGGGAATGACATGCAGCGTGAATGGGAGAATCTAGAACCGTGATCAGAATACTAACTGGAATCCAACCCAATGGTAAGAGACCATTGGAAAGACCTATATGCAGGTGGGAGGGTAGCATTAGAATGGACCTGAAAGAGATAGGTGGACTGGATAGAACTAGCTCAAGATAAGGATAGGGTGTAATGAGAGGGACTGGACGGAGCTAACTCGAGATAAGGATAGGGTGTAATGAGAGGGATTGGATAGAACTAACTCAAGATAAGGATAGGGTGTAATGAGAGGGACTGGTTAGAACTAGCTCAAGATAAGGATAGGGTGTAATGAGAGGGACTGAATAGAACTAGCTCAAAATAGGGATAGTTTGCTTACTACTGTTAATGCGGCAATGAACTGATCTAATACTACACGATAAGTAAATGTTCAAGAAAAATATTTTATACTTAAGATCACATCAACTTAATATTTTAATAAACCCAAAACTGTAGCTTATGATCAATAATATGTACTCACCGTCACGTGGCATAAGGCATTAGGTTTAAAATAGACTATATCACTAGTCGTAGAGGAGTTAGGGGTTCGAATATCAACCTAGATACATTTGGGTTGATTTTCCTAAAGGGATTTATCTCTGTAGATTTCACGGGTGGTTCGTTGGGGGTCTGGACAAACAAGGTTTGTCATGATTGTAATAGCTCATAATTTGTCCCCTTCTTCTTCAACTAAGTATAAAAATAGACCCTTAATGCCAATAAAATAATATTAAGCTCATTATATTAGTGTGTTTGTGGTTGATAAATATAAAGTGAGGGGGAGGAGTTACCATACAAATACAGTTCTGTTAAACCTTTCTTTCCCACATCTCGCCCTTGGTGGTTTTAATATCCTCAGATCCATTATAATGTTGCTGAACTTCACTTAAACTTTCTTACACATCCTTAATACTTTGATTAAGCTGTTAACAACCTTGGTTATAAACATATTTTTTTTAAATTGAATAAATCAAAAACTGAACTTATTAAGAGGTGTTAAATTAATTTTAACCATAGCTTGGAATAAAATCGGTGTGTCCCAGACGTACATTATGTACACCCTTACCACTCAGCCACGGGGGCGGGTATGGCAATAACCTTTCTAGTCTGTCGGTCGCGAGTGTGGTGAATCGTGAACCTCGCACGCTTGGCTGGCAAGGTAAATAAAGGTGGACGGAGCGCGGTAATTTAAAACGGATGGCATCTATTTGCATTACGACGGCAACAACAACAACAAAACTAAACAAATCCTTCGGTCTTGCCTATTTCTTTCGTCAGCGCCATTACGGTCTCAATAAGGAGGAACAAAACAAAAAACATATTTAAAAACAGCAGTAACACAGTTACAACTCAAATTATCCAATGCAAAAAACACCTTAACCGGGTTTAATATTGATAAGTATCGGAACAAATATGTTATTTTCCTCGTTGAATCATGTCAGCGATAGGCGTTGATTTACACTAAAATCGTAGGGATATGTATTGTAGAACTAAAAAAAAATGTACCTACATGTACTTGGAAGGATAGAATGGGGAAACAAATGACTGAGACTTGATCCCCGAACTTCCCGTCATCGATAATCCAGTTTAAGAAAAGAATAACGCCCTAGAGCTTAGACAATTCGACGATCATTACAGGAATTACAAGAGAATTACGTGGAGAAAGGGGGGAATAACTGGAAGAATCAGGGGATATAGTGGGTTTTATCTCCTAATCATGTGGTTTTCCCAAGAGCAGGAACAAATCTTAATTTATTAATTCTAGTGTAAAGAATGGTTTTTTATTCGCTTCAGTAACCGAGTGATTTAAGGCGTAACTCTTGTTTTACTGGCTTGCCGAAAACGGAGCCATCGGGTTTCAATGCCCACTTGGGTAAGCATAGAAAGTTTTCCCCCAAATTGTTTCCCAATCTCCTTCCACTCAAATGCGGGTAGATGACCTTTAAAATGCTTCATTCCAACCTCCACCCTATTAGAGTAATTATCATATATATGCATACAACCTGAATAGGTAGTAAGACGCAGTGATAATAAAAATATTTTTTTATTGATTCGCAAAATAATACTGGGAAAATGGTCTGTAAAACCAATTCAGGGTATTTCAAAGCCTACCAAAAATACCAGCTCTGAGATAATAAATTAATAATCAATTAATGTTAACATAGAATATAATAGTACTTAACATTCAAAGAAGTCTATTTTCTATTTATAACTTTATTTATACATAACTAATACAAGCTTATGAATGAGGGTAGATTAGAGGAAATGCACCATCCTTAACATAAATATGAGATGCAGAAACCACAGGGTAAATTGTTACATGGTATAAGGCGTCAGCCTTAAATAAATTGGATTGTGGTTAATGATTCTTTGATTGGGTGATATTTAAGATAGTTTTCTAATGTGATATAGCACTGTGGTTATGCCATTTTATCAAGAAGCTAATGTATGTACACTTTTATCCTCATCTATTCCCCATAACCATTAAATAGCACCGGTAATTAAATGATCGAACAAAAAAAAGGGTGAAAACCATGTGCGTAAAACCAACCCTTTGAACTAAATTGGTTAACGAACCTCAATTTCTTCAGTAGCTTAACAGTAGAATATTATAATGTATAATCCTACTTTCTTAGGAAGAACAGTTTAGAAGATAAAAAAAATAATGTTATTGTAAACATTGATAAATTTTTAGTATATTATTATGAAATTTATTTTAAATGTATTGATAATATATATAAAAAGTGACAGTTGCATATCAAATGACTAGTCATTCGAATACATTAACAGAATTTTAGCAACAATCATGAAAAATGAAACAGGTGAAATTTTATGAAATAAGTATAAAAAATACACTTCAAAGCGTGATATTTGGCTTTCATTAAGAGTATTTACAGCGTACTTTCAGACCCAACTCATTATATTACTTAATTGCAAACTGACTTAATTATTGAACTGACACATCAACTGGTATATTTGTCGTTAATTTTTTACTGGGAATTGAACCCTGGACACATAGCTGAATATACAGATGGGCTAGTGTGATTTTATAAGTGTTATAATGACAGATTTTAATGTAAGCCTACTTATCAGAAATTGAACTCGTGCCACTAGAATGTGATATATTACAGGAGATTCCAAACTTTCTAAAACCAAACGAGCTCTTGTACCTAGAACATGTATACGCTGGAACCATCATAAAATATATTTAAACAAATATTGTGAAATTTAAATCACGACAGTTAAATTTTACAAGTATTAAATTATATAATAAACATAATAGATTACACGTTATGGCTTCGCTTTTGCCTTTGGCAATTATCATTTACTTGTATTCAGATTTGAAAAAAGTTGGCCATCTTAATTACGGAGACTATTTTAAAGTGTGAAAAATAAATAAAGAATATTCTAAGGTTGGCTCATGGAGAATGAGATGAGGATATGATGGAGCCCAGTTTGTAAAACACTGCTATATTATTACATTATTCATCACACACACACACACACACACACACACACACACAATCTTTAC
>CABFOV010004532.1:29763-43859 GCA_902141375.1 Timema poppense | reverse complement strand
CCCCCCAATTGGCAGCCCCGACCCCACCGACAATTTAACCCTTAAAAGTAGTGTTTTAAGATAATTCTGAAAAAAGATTGGAATAAATAAAACAAATAATTATTTATAAAATTTATCAAATGTAGGTTATAAATTATTTACATGACCATTTTGTGCTAGCTAATTTTGGCATAGGTTACCACTCAATTAGTCTGCTTTCCACCATAGTTGTCCTCAGTCATGTCTTGATTAGACGCAACAATGGCACTGTCATGTACCCTTAACAATCTTTGCAATATCTCATTCTGAATTTTCCTTCTATAATATACATTCTTGTCCATGCGCCTGGCTCTTTTCCCACCACCTTTAGTATTGATCTGCTCAGATTTGTTTATTTTGGCTAAATTCAGTTATTATTTTTGTCCATCATCTGACCCTGTCACCCACGTGGATCTGCCCCCTGAGTCAAGGATCAAATTAATAAACATTTCTGGAAATAGGATAGCTTATTGCATTTTTTATGAGTGAATTTTTCCTCGGTCTGAGATAAATAAAATACTAACTTGTAAAGTATTGTAAAATTTGTAATAGAGTATGTTTGTTTGAGGGAAAGGGGTTAGGGGTTGTTTGATGTGTGTGTGTGTGTGTGTGTATGTGTGTTTGTAAAATTTGTAATAGAGTATGTTTGTTTGAGGGAAAGGGGTTAGGGGTTGTTTGATGTGTGTGTGTGTGTGTATGTGTGCGTGTGTGTGTGTGTGTGTGTATGTGTGCGTGCATGTGTGTGTGCGTGCGTGTGTGAATGTGAGACAATTTTTTGTTATCGCTCATGGTAATTATTTTGGTTTATGTTTCCAATAGATAAGTCTCAGCAATTTGATGTCAGTAACATCCCCAAGATATTCTTACAACCGAACTTAGATCTCTCAAAAGAAGAAAATTTCAATGCTGTATATCCATTTTCTAAGGAAACCATGTCACCAATTGCTGGTCGGGATATTGTGAAATCCACACAAAATTCAGGCAAATTATTGCAGGAAAAGGTAAAGATAAAAAGTTTGGTGTCATGTTTGAACAAAACAATAAGAACAATCCAATTTCCTTCTAAAGGGCATTATCTGACAGTTATAAAATCTACTAGATCTACATCAAGTCACTTTCGATGAATATTATCAATACCTAGTGCTAATGAAATCATAAAATGTTATAAATGTTGACCACAACAAAATATGTGTGTATCTTCTAAACGGCCATTCCCATGAAAATTGTACTGTAGCTGATAAATCGAGTAAACAGCACTCGCCACTTTCTAGACGTTGACTGCCTTTTTTAAATAGTTTTTATTAAATAAAAGTTCTAAACACAATCAAAAACATTCAGACCTATATTTAAGTAAACCAAATTAAAATCCCATTTAGTTAGCCACATTACTCTGTTATAACATAATGTATTTAAACATTATTATTATTATTATTATTATTATCACCGTGTCTGACTACCCATTTGGGCTACACACTTACGCTAATGTGTAATGGTAGGGTGATTGTGAGATGAAATGGAGGACCTATCAGTTTAACGTGGGATCCGAACCACGGTGGAGGCCTGGCATTCCACACATTTACAAGTTGTGATTAATACATGTCTTGTCAGGGGTGAAGGGAGCATTTGGCAATCAGATAAATCTGTGCTGGGACCGAGGGTTGAACCCCAGACCTCCAACACACCCCTAGACCGCCAGGTCATCTATAAAAACTAGATTCTTGGTAGTTCTGGGTTTCATATAGTTCAAGGTAGTGATACGTCCAGTGCACATCCTTTTATATAGGATGAATGATGCAAGGTTATGTAGCAATGCAACAATCATAAACAAAAAAATAAACCTTGATAGACTTTTTTCAAATTCTAGTAATACCAACATAAGTTTGTATTTAATTAATTATTTTTATATGATCTAATTTAAAAATATTTATTTAGTACTTTTAGTAGCTAAAAACATGTAACTCAGAATATGCAAAACAATAATTTTACTGGTTGTTCTCAATGGGTGTGAAACGTGGTCTCTTTATTTATATGATGAAACAAAATTTTAGGGGGTTTGAAAACAAGGTGGTTAGGAAGATATTTGGTCCAAAAAGGGATGGGAATACTGGGAAAGGAAGGTGGTTATATAACGATGAGTTATATACCTTGTACTCATCACAAACATTGTTTAGGATAATAAAGTCTCATAGATTACAGTGGGCAGGTCATGCAGTGCAAATGGGCGAATATAGAACCGTGTTCAGAGTATTGACTGGCAAACCCAATGGGAAGAGATCATTGGGAAGACCTAGACGCAGATGGGCGAATAACATTAGAAATGACCTGAAAGAGATAGTGTGTCATGGGGTGGACTGGATAGAGCTATCTCAAGATAGGGACAGGGTGTAATGAGGTTGATTGGAGCTCAAGATAGAGATAGGTGGCTTACTTTCTTTAGGTGTGGCAATCAACTCTTGAGTTTTTAGCGCCATAAGGTAAGTAAGTAAAAACACATGTAAGTACTTTAACTTTTTTTCAGCTATCTCATTCAATTCGAGTTGTCAGTAGTTCGAGATGAACCAGGTCCTGTTTGACCCAAACTATCAAACCTCTAGACCACTGTATTGGTAATCAGAAAGTATTTGGTTCCAGCTTTCCCACTACCTCGATATGGTGGAAGTACAAATAGCTCAGCAGGTTGCACAAAAATCGGACGCATTCTTTCACGCCATGACGTCGCATGACGCTCTCATGGAACAGCTGACGCAGACCATCACAGTTGTCAAAGCGCTAAGGTCAGTTGCTCGGAGTAAATTCTTCTGCAAATAAAATGTATACCAACCTTAATAAAAGCTACACTCCTGGGAAACAGTCAGATATACTTTTCTTAGAACTAGACTGGTTAAAGATATGGTTGCCAGATTAACATTAATAGTAAGCATGGAACTTTTCTGTGTGCCTTTCACACACACACACACACACACACATATTACATAAATAAATACACACATATAACATAAATAAATACATACATATAACATAAATAAATGTTGTGTGCATCTCAGAAAGTGTATTTGGGTTGATGTTAAATAAATGTCTTATTCATATTATATATGAAATTTTTTTGTAGATCTATTACAATAAACTACTTTAAGCAAATTAAATGAGAACTATTGGGTAATATAGATTAAATATCAAATATACTTTCATAATTATATTTGTTATTTATTTATTTCAGAGAAAAGGTTCACCATATAGACAATACATTGGTCAAGAAGTCATTAGATGTTTTAAGGCTGGAACGGAGACAATGCAATTACAATGCAGTTTATGAAAAGGTATGACTAAATTTATTTATATAAAGATTTCAATACTTGATGAAATGCACATTTGTATAGCCGTCATGAAAAAATTACTGGCTTATTATACTAAATATAATATTTGCTGTGTCTTGACTGACTATCCATCCAGGCTTTTGGCACTTAACGCCCAAGTAGCGTAGGAACGAGCTAGGTATTATTTATAGGAAATGTACTTGCATTTGTGTGGAGTAAGAGTGAGGAAATTGTTTAGGCAAAATTCCCTTCAAAGGACAGGTCCAGGATTCAAACTCCAATCTCCTCCTCACCCATGACCCAGATTAGATGGAGGTTTAGTTTGTGTGCCCGCCAATGTTGGTGTTTTGTATTTCATCATGTACCTACTCACTTTACTACCTTTAGTGAGTTAAACTAATGTCGATTAATGTTTAATTGTTCCCAGTAATATGCTGTGGCTTGTATTGTTTGCAGATCAAGATTATGGCTACAGTACACCAGACCCAGCCTACTATCCAACTCCTACTTTCCGCTCCGGACTATGTGGCCGCCCTGGATCTCATTTCCACAACACAGGAAATTATCGTGGAAGAGTTGACCGGCATTCAAAGCTTCAGGTAAGCTTTTAATATAGCTCAGTCCTTTTGATCAGTGTTCTCGAAACTTTCGCCAATCCTCGACTTGTTTCAGGGCCATGACCTAACCAGATCTGTATAAATGGAGTGGTTAGGAGTAGAGGAGGAGTTGAGAAGAAATTATCCAGCAATAGCTTGTAGAGAGGTTGGGAAAACTATCCGGCTGTAATTTAAACCAAGTCATGTCTAGTTTAAGCGTTGAGAGTCTAAATAATAACACTAATCATCATCATCATTAACTGTTTTCAGCCTGTGACCAGGTCAGTTTAATAAAATGCCTCCATCTTCTTCTCTCCTTGGTGACCTGGTGGTCTAGGGGTAAGGTGTTAAGACTTCCATGCTTGGGGTCCGGGGTTCAATCCTCGGTCCCGGCACGAATTTATCTGATTACCAAACCCTTCCTTCACCTCTGACAAGACGTGTATTAATCACAACTTGTGTATGTGTGGAAATACCAGGCCTCTCACCGTGGTTCGGATCCCACGTTAAACTGTAGGTCCTTCATTTCATCTCACAATCACCCTACCATTACACATTAGCATAAGTCTGTACAACCCGAACAGGTATTAAGACGCGGTGCTAATAATAATAATCTTCTCTCCTTCCACCATTCTTCCTCCTCTAAGTGCTTCCATTCTTCTCTCTCACTTGCACACTTTGTTAACTTTTCCTCCCAACTTTGTCTTTGGTATTCTATTGTTTTCTATTCTCATTACATGACCATACCATCTCAGCCTTGCTTCCTCTACTATGTAATGTACCCCCATTATTTCTCGAATAACAACATTCCTAAACAATAACACTAAGCGTGAATGTAAATTGCTGCCATGTCGTTACAGGCACCTTGGCTCCCAACTACTTGAGATGGAGCGACTTATAGACAAGATGCTGAGTACAGAGTTTGAGCGATATGCCACGGCCGATCTCAATCGGCCGCTAACGCAAGACCAGCATGTCTTAGAAGGGGTAAGTGCACACCTACAAACATCTAATATAATTAAATCAGCCACTCAATTAAGGTGATTTGAATAATTAGTTAATGTATTGATTCTATCAATGTGATTGATAGATTTATATAATATTAGTCAGGTTTTTTTCTGGTGAGATAAGTTAAAATTTAAAGTTATAAACAAATCTGTAGGATCAGTTTTATAATATAAAACATAAATTTGGAAGAAGGTACTGGAAAGGTGGATAAAAACATATAAAGGTCATTAAAGTAATGGGTCAGCGATAATAATCAGGGCAGGGCGTATAACCCAAGCGGGTGATAATATAAAGTGTTATAAAAAAAATCAGAGCATACTGTCCTTCACTATGTCTTCTGGTTTCAAGGTTAAAATGAATTCATCATCATTGTTGTGGAACCCCCTACAGCTTGCCGGGTAGGCTGTTTGCAAACAAGCGCTCTAGTTTCTTCTATAGTGACTTAATAATTTTAAAATATTTATTTTCACTACAAGCATGCTCTAAGTTTGTAAAAATTATTCATTCAAGATTACCGAATTTCTTATTGTTAGCGTACTGTTTCATAAGCTTTCAAATAGTATAGTACGCTAAAAAAATATGCGAGCGTTGTTTTGGTGATATTTGGTGAAACTTGTTTTATCCGATAGTGCCACTAAATGTGCAGGAATATGCGATGTATTCTAAGTGCATGGACATTCGTGAGTTGTTGTCTTTTTTTAGTTAAACTTAATATTCATCATGTTGTTAATAATTTCAGGACAAGTTGGTGTCGATAATTTTTGGGATGCTACGAGAAAAACACTTCCAGTTCATTGACATGTACAAAGAAGAAGCCTTCACTACAATCAAAGCTATTGTTAAACAGGTAGGAATGAAGGAATATTAAATAGAAGTTATTTACGAAGTTTAATTTTTTTTAAGGTATTAACATTATAATGGAACCTGTTTATATTAATTTGTGACTGTAAAATTGCTTTATCTACTCGCGTATAGGTTTCACGCAAACGTAAGATTTATCGTTCTTTTAGAAGATAATCATAAACCGTTTCCAGCCTGTGGCCATGTCGGTTTAGTAAAATGTCTCACTCTTCCTCTTTCCTTCCACCATTCTTCCTCCTTTATTTGTTCCCAATCTTCTTCTCTCACTTGCACACTTGCTGTTACCATCCTCATAACATGCCCATAGGTGACCTGGCGGTCTAGGGGTAAGGTGTCAGACTTCTATGCTGGCGGCCGGGCTTAAATCCTCGGTCCCGGCAAAGATTTATCTGATTACCAAACCCTTCCTTCACCTCTGACAAGACATCTTGTGAATGTGAGGAATGCCAGGCCTCCACCGTGGTTCGGATTCCACGTTAAACTGTAGGTCTTTCATTTCATCTCACAATCACCCTACCATTTCATATTAGCGTAAGTGCGTACAACCCGAACGGGTAGTAAGACGCGGTGCTAATAATAATAATAATAATAATAACAAGCCCATACCATCTTACCCCTATCTCGTGTATTCTTAAAGGAGATAATACACATAAAATAAATTAGCCAGCTTCTAACTAGTTTAAACAACATCTTTTAAGATGACATTAAAAGGAAGATATTATGTAAAGTGGTGGAAGCTGTGAGATTGTAGCATGCTATGCAACATACTTGTCATTGTGTCAAACCCTCTAGGCCCGATCTAAGAACCACGGCTGTGGGGGCGTAAGTTGGTAAACTTAAGTAATGTGATCAATGGTAAGCGATGTAAGATGGTCACGCCGAACTGTGAATAAGAGAATAGAAATCCGTCAGTAAATTGCTATGATAAAACATAAATAAAGAACATTTACATGACACACTGATAACAAGATCTTATTTCTAATATCAACTGAAAAAATATATAAGTATTAGAAAAATTTGTAAGCTTAGAAGACTCGAAGATCAATTTTTAAGATGATGTGGTCTTCTTAGGTGATCGCCCAACCAAGCGATCCACCTGTTTTCAAACCCTGGTGTATTAATTCAAAGCTCTAATGCAAGTGTTCTATTAATTATGTTTGTTCCAGATGGTGATAGAGGTTGTAGCGGCGAGTGAATCTGGTGACACAGAAATGGCTTTAACTGGTTTAGGCGACCATTTACAGGGGGTGGATCTAGAAGACTGGCTCCGTTTGATGGAGGACACCACAGAAACACTGCTGCGTCTTCACAGGGTCAAAGTAAGCTATGACATACCAGCGGACTGTTACTGTTAGGAATTATATAAATGAAACTCTTCTGTCGCACATTACTTATACTCACCAAAAATATGTTTTTATTGTTTTTTATGCTTTTTTGTACTACTTGAATATTAATAAGCCTATTAATCTTAATTGGTATTCCATATTGGAGATGCTCGAAGGTGTATAGGTCAGTTTTTGGGACCATGACCTAGGCTTAAAATTTCTGTGTGTTGTTTTGTGTTGTAGGCTGTGCATGACGTTATGCAACAGGCGTCAGATATTAGTGCCGGTAAAATCTTAGATAAATCCACTAATTCTGAGGATGAAGGCAGCCCTGATATCTGCTTGTCAGTCTCGTGAGTAAACAACTCGTCTGTTTCATGCACTTGCATACTTCAAATTCCCACATTATTCTTTTGACAGTTCTGAAACATTTCCCGACTATGGCTGGGAAAATAATAAAAGGGTATCATTTTATTTTTGATGCGAAATAAATCACTAACATTTTATTAGATTTTATTTTACTACAGCTATTCATGCTAAAAAAAAAATATTGGTAGAGCCCCGTAAAAATGGTTTTATTTTTAGCTAAATTTTGTTTTTTAACTCTCACTTTTTGGTGTTATTTCGTGTTTATTCAAAATTACATGTTATCTGAGGTGTATAAGTATTATTTACATATTGAGACAATGTATACAAAATTAAAATGTATTATTTGAATCTTATATATTTGCTTTAAAATCCTTTATCAAGTTTGTCTGCATATTTCACAATTTTGTAGCCTAAAATTAGCTTACACTACAACAAAATACTAATCAAATTACAGTATGGTGTAAATGTCTGCTTGATTTCGTGTTTAGTTAAAGATTTTTTTTAAAAGTGGTGTTATTTCGTTTTATAGGAGGAGTTTGTTTTATTTCCCTTTTCAAAAACATTGTAAACCATATCTAGAAACTATCAAAGGAAACAGTACTTGATTCCATCTTTCTATGGCACTTTTCGCTTTATTGAATCTCACCATTTTCACGGGGCCCTATTTATAGGATTATTAAGTATAAAATAAAGGTGGAGAACATGACTTGATCCTTTGGCAAATAATTGCGTGTTGGCAGAAGTTTTCATAAGTTTTGAGAGGGTTTTTGGTTTTAATCTTTCATTATTCCACTTGGTAAATTTATTGTTCCTTTCTTTCCCTCATGCCTTCTCAATTGGCTGAGATTGTGTTTGTCAAAAAAATCAATTGAAGGGCAAAAAGAGAAAAGATCTATTTTCTCGAAACACAGTTTAATGATTTTGATTAATTTTGTATCTAGACGCTGTTTAACATTAAAACAAAATCACAACTCTCATTTCCCCATGAAAAAATTTGTGAAGGTACTTTACATAAGTTAAAATTTCCAGTTTTTATCATATCTCCTCAACTATTTCAGATTTTAAATAACTTATAATTTTAAAGATGTAGTACTATTAAATATAAAACGTTTCTTTTTTTTCATATCTTTCAATAGTTTTGATTAGGGATGTGCAGAATTTACTTTTATTTGGAGCGAAACTGAATTGAATTAGATTAAATATGCCTTAAGCCAAATCAAAGTTCTTTAAGTACTTTTATGTTTGGAAAAAATTATGCACTTTTATAAATACTAAGATTCTAAATATAATATACAAAAATATTTGGCATATTTTGGCCTATTCTAATGACTTAAGTAAATATCACAATATGAAATTCAATTACTGCACATTTGTGTAATGTTAATATTTACTTTACATCCATTTCTGTTTCCACCCTTTGGCCTGGGTCAATTTTTTATTCAAGCCATATATTTTACACTACCGGCTTTCTAGGCCTCGCTTAGGTTCTTATGCCTTATAATATAACTTAAGACTAGGACAAGCACAACATCCAATCCCTCAACGTTAATTCATCACTGTGAGGAGCTAAACCTTCATTTCACCAATGATAAATTTTTCGACCATGCCGGGAATTGAACCGAGGATTCTTAGTTCAGTAGACCCACATGCTACCTACTGAACTAAAGTGTTGGATTTCTAATGTTATGTTAATATTAATATACAGCACAAAATAATGAAAATTTTAACCTTTCATCATCATCGCGAACTGTTCTTAGTTGTGGCCAGGTCCATTTAGTAAAATGCCTCCATCTCCTTCTATCCTTCCACCATTCTTCCTTTAATGGTGTTTATTGACAAAGCTTTGTAATTGTAAGCTTACATTTTTGTAAAGTGAAGCAATAAAATTTAGAGATTAGTTTTCTCTTTGTTTGAAGCAAAGAAAAGTGTTTCCCAGTGTAGATCTATGATGGTATTGACTGCCTTTATGTTGACACATTTAACCAAGATAATAATAGCATTAACAATACCATATATTTTAGTTTTCTTGATTATTTTTGTATATTAATTAAAATGTTGACACACATCAACCAGCCAGATTGTTTTGTTTGTGTGCGCACAATTTATAAACATATAAATTAAAAATGAAAGACCACTCAGAACCTATGTTTACTGATGTTCCCTTTTTTTTTGCCTGATTGGTGTACAGTTCTAACCCTGGTGACAAATTCCTAACCTCAGATGAGCACCGTCGAGTGACTGTGAGGTTACGAGAGATGCTGACGGCCGTGTGCGACTATGCTCATGAGAGGCTAGGTCAGTTGGTGTCGGCTCAAGCCCAAGTTAATGATGTTAAGATCTCCTCACAGATCAGGCCGGGAGAGAGGCAAGGGGGCCAACCACAAGGAGCGGTGAGTTGTACAAAAATTAATTTCCCCACAAGAATAGCTCAAATTATTCTCACATTGATTTCCTTAAGAAAATCCTCTTTTTGCTTGTTTAGTTATTTTGATACATTTGGAATAAGGTACAGGAAAGGTGGATAAAAGCATATTAAAGGGAACAGATACAATATGGCTTTTATGATGAGCGCAATTTCCTAAAACAGGAAACTTAAACACACAAAAGGCAGAAAAAGTAAATTAATAAAGAAGGAAAGGACACTTAGATAGGAATATTTAATAGAAATGTGTAAGATAAAGGCCAATTCACATTTATTGATAATAATTAATTCTAAAAATTTATAAATAAATTAGTTCACTTGGCTATGTAGCTATCTTATATTTGCACATTACTTCAGTAGAAATAGTATGCTCAAATCCTCTATTCCTCAATACATTTGGTATTAAAAAGTTTTTTAATTTAATACAAATCATGAAACATGACCTTGAATCCAAATATGAAGGTCTTGATTAGAAATAACAAGTTTATGGAATTGGGTAGTTGGATAAAATAACAAAATTACCACAAAAAATAACATAAAATTGAATGAAAGTAATAAATTAAGTCAAAAAAATCTTTTTTGTTCATTATAACGTAATAGATATGGCAAATAAACAAAATAGTAGTTGTCCTTGGTATCAAACCTTTAGAAAATTTAAAACTCCTTTATTCAATTTTTAATAGCTTCACTTTAACTAAAATTATACATTAGTAAAATATTTGAGTATTAAAATTTGCATTCGACACATCTTTAATCTCTAGCCATTCTTATATCTTTGTATCTTGATTTTTGAGTCTAATTTTCTATATTTTCCTTAATTCATATTATTTAAAATATCATTAGCCTTATTATTATGAATTGAGAAGCTGTAGTTTGATGCAGCGACTTTACTTATAGTTATTTATGATCTCATTCTAGCCTCAAACTGTGTATTGGTTGCTCGATAAAGCAACGGCCTTGCAGGTTTGTGATCTTGCTCGAGTCATCGACAACTTCAGTGACAGTTGCGAGAAAGTTTGTGGTCGGCCCAGCACAGCGCTCAAATCTGCTTTCAAAGTTCAGGTCAGTCATTTTCCAGCTTTCCTTTTTCCAGTCATATTTATTTATTATAAAATATATTCAAGATTTTCAATCAAAAAGAACTTTAGTGACATTTTATTCTAGTCAGGTCTCATTCAATCACCTCATTTCTGTTTCTATATTTTTTCAACCAATCAGACATATTTCTTAGTAATCGGACCCATTTCTTCAAAATCTCTTAAGACGATCTACAAAAAAGCTTAACTAGTATATTTCCAATCTTCTAAGTCAACAACCCAAAGGTTGGTTTGATGTGATTTCTATGCATCCTGCTCTGGGCATGAACTCACCCTTTCAGCGAGTTAGTGCTGCCTGCTCCATTTGATGGAAATCCTATGTACCAAGGGAGTTCAGGAAGTGCGGTGGTTCCCCGTTGCCTTCCACACTGAATCTCTTTGAGCAGGCGTGAAAGAACTTACCACTTTTATCGGAAAAGTATTTTCACATACCTTCCAGGGTTGTTTTACATGCCGCAATCGAAATGGAACCAACGGTTTCACTTACCTTCTGAAGGGGGCTTTTTACGTATTTTTATCCCTCACAAAAAATCTGGCGACCTTGGTTGGGTTTCAACCCATAAACATTTAGTCTTGCGGCAAGCACTTAACTCCAAGACCACCGGGGTCAACTATTGCCAATCATCCTAATCCAATTTTTTTATAAATTGAGTCATAAATCAAATCAGGAAACTCTTAACATTAATAATGATCTAGCTTTTGAATTCTCTTTCTTATCTTTAAAACTTGAGATATCTAAATTGATTAATTGTTTGTATTTTAATTTAAGGCCTTGCTATGTCGACTTTGTTTTATTTTAGGCGAGCAAGTTTGTACAACGTTTCCATAACGATCGCAAGAACAAACTTAGTCTTATTTTAGACAGTGAGCGCTGGAAGCAAACAGATGTTCCAGGGGAGTTCCAAGATATGGCTGACAGAATCACATCTTCAGGTAACAAGATTACTTTGGCAAGTCATATAAAAAAAAAGAGAGAAATCAAGGAGGAGAGATTCTTTAAATATTTTAAGTCAAGATTAAATCCGTTATTTTACATATCCTGAATTTTAAATTTGAGTAAGAATCTTGGAAAAAAATTATGAAAATAAGAGGAAATATAAAATATAAATAATAACTAAATGTTCTGTCCCATTAAAAAGGAGCTAAGAAAAACAGTGATTTTTTTTACAAAACATGGCCATCATGTGCTCAACAAGGGTTAAGTACTATAATAAAACAAAGATTAACTATGTATTTTACCTTCTGCATTCTGATTTTCCACTGTAGTCATATGATCATAATATGCTAGTGATCTACAGGTTAGGTTTGCCAACTGTTCCAGATTGGCCAGGACAGTCCTGGAATTTATCTCTTTGGCCCTGTTTCCTAGGTGAACCCTACCCGGGCCACTAAATGTTCAAGATATCATAGAAATTTCTTGCTGCATCGCTTTACGCTAACATAAACTACACTTATAGACCTAAGTTTATATAGATAATTTAAATAAACACGACATAATTATAGGTAATGTCTTTACAAATGTAATTGTTTTTTTGTTTTTTTTTCAATCTATTTTATTCAAAACCCATGGAATCTGCTGCATATGTTTTACTTTCTAATATATTCTGACTATAAATTGCAGATTTTGGGAACAATCTAAGCTCCCTCGCCCCATCATAGATTTCAAGTAACACCAATTGTCACACGATTATGTATGATACACAAACAAGGAATATTTGTTAAAGTTTCACCTTTATATAAGTGTTATTTCTAAACTAGTTAAATCTGCTTTCCGACCCACAGAAAACAAAACAATATATATTCTACCGGAGTGTTGACTTATTTGTAAATACAAATTATATTACTGCTTTCTATATTATAATATACAAATGAAAAGATATAAATTACTGTGAAAACTTAGAGCCTTCAACCAGACATAATTTGAGGTGGTGTTTAAGTAGTTGTTAATAGAGAAGATGTAATTAAACTATAATGGGGTTTTAGGAAAGTTCTGCACACCCAAACGGATACAAGATTCTGATAATGGAGACCGTAAACCAGCAGAGGTGCTATTGGTTGGTAGTGAGAAGTACGCGGTCGTGGGGTAAGTTTTTATCTATGCTTAACTTAAATACTTAATTTAATTTGTTTGAGGTCCTTAATGTGCACTTTCTGAACCGACTGATTATATCGGCACACAACTTATAAACTAACTTAAATCTAGAACAGACAAGATAGTCAACCCCGTGTCATTAATTTGTTACTGTGCAAGAGGAAACATAAATTTCACCACATTTTTCAGCCATGCCAGGAATTGAACCCGGGACCTTTACTTCAGTAGACAGACAGGGTGCTGACTGAACTAGTGTGTCGGACTGCTACACTTATAGCTAGACATACTAAATGATTTTGTTTTAATATAAATACAATATCTTTATTATAATGTATTTCTGTCATCACATTTTACTACCCGTTTGAGTTAAATACATAATGCTAACCGTGCTAATGTGTGAGGGATGAGTAAAGAGGAAGTGCACTGATATTTAGGAGAGTGGGATAAAGCATCCTCAGTACACTCGACTGGGATTCGAACCTCGATCTCACCACCATCAGCAGCCCAGTCTATTGCAAGAGTGACGCCTTAGATCAAGGGTCGCCAAACTTATTTGAGTATGAGAGCTGCTTTCAAAATTTCAAATTGTTCCAAGAGCTACTCAGATCCATAAAGGCACTTGTCATAACTAAATGAAAAATCATACGCTTGCAGATAAAAACATGTAGAAACAAACAATCTGTAAACGATTATAAATCAATCATAACCTCGAAACTAAAGACGACAATGATAAACGTTATTAGCTGATGGGGCTGTCTCTCAATGTGGTCACCGGATCACAAACTTCAATATAGCGAAAAGGGGTTTTTCTTATAGAAATATTTGGTAATAAATAAAATGATAAAATATTATGAAAATGGTAGAGCACGAATAAAAGTAAAAACACTAACACATAATTTGTTTGCATCCAATGTCCTTTTCTTGTGCGTGTCCTTTATGTTATACCTTTTACATGTCCCTATCTATGTGTTCTATCATTCTCTACATTTTCCAT
>CABFOV010004532.1:0-21501 GCA_902141375.1 Timema poppense | reverse complement strand
TCTGAAGGCTCAAGCTGAAAGTGATTGTGTTCGCTTCACATAATAATTGTACCCTAATTTTTTTTACATAAATTAGGCATAAAATATGCGACGATTATGCTGTGAAATACAGTAGGTTTCATTCTATCAGAATTCATCAGGAGGGAGTGTGAAAGGTACATTGCAATTTAAAAAAAAAAAGGAAACCAAAACACACCAAAGGTAGAGAAAGGAAATTGGTAAAGAATAATAGGACACTTAGCTATGAACATGTAAAACTAATAACATAGATGACAAACACAGGAAATGTTTAAAAATGAGCTGGCCCAATGACTAAATAATTATATAATAAAGAAAATTGATGAAATTAAAGAAAAGGGAAGAATAAACTACTAAGAGTAAAATTGATGAAGAAAGCCCACTTAGGGAAAGAGGAAAAAATGTGGGAAGAATCCAATGTACAAAGGTGACATCTTCTTCCTTTCTTCTGTCTTTTATAGTAGAAGTAGCCACACACACATTTTAACACAAATAGAATAATATTTCAGAATTGTTGCCTTTATCAAACACAAAGAAGAAAGAAGAGAGTACAAATAACACAAACACTTTGTTATTTGTACTCTCTTTGTGTTTGATAAAAGCAACAATGCCGAAATATTATTCTATTTGTGTTCAAATGTGTGTGTGACTATTTATACTATAAAAGACAGAAGAAAGAAAGAAGGTGTCACCTTTGTGCATTGGATTCTTCTCACATTTTTTCCTCTTTCCCTATGTGGACTTTCGTCATCACTTTTACTCTTAGTAGTTTATTTTTCCTTTTTATTTAGTTTTATCTATTTCCTTTATTATATAAACACATGAAATGGATATTGGATGCAAATATATAATATATATCTTTAAGGAAAACTTCTTTTTTGCTTTCTAAGGTATTTTGATATATTTAGATGAAGGTAAAGGAAAGGTGTACAGAAATACATAAAAGGGACCGGACACAATATGGTTTTTACAATGAAAAGAAGAACACAATTCACACTTTACACTGCTGCCACTTGTTTCCTCTTTTAGGAAGTTGCGTTGTACGTTTCACACTCCCTCTTGATAAGCTCTGAAAGAATGAAACCTAGGTCAAGTAATTGGGTGGTAACGATAAATCTTCTTCAAGAGGCAGCCCTTACCTCTTTGTCCAGTGGCAATAAATGTAAAGTGTGAATTGTGTTCTTCTTTTCATTGTAAAAGCCATATTGTGTTCATTCCCTTTTATATCGACCTTTCCTGTACCTTCATCCAAATACAGCAAAATAGCTCACAAAGTGAAAAGAGATTTTCCTTAAAGAGATATATTAGTTTTATAGAGTAATTTCCTAATTTAAGAAGTTGTGTTGCACATTTCACTTTTTCTTTCAAAAAGTTACAATAGAATTAAACCTAGGCTGAGGGATTGAGCATTAACAATCTATTTTCTTCAAAAGGCTGCCTTTAATTCTAGTAGGTAATTAAACTTCTTGAAATAGGGAAACCAAAAAACAAATGGTGGGGAAAAAATTGCGATGAATTACAAACAAGTTTAAAGATTAATCAAAAATACATTTAAATGCATATAAGGCTAATTTTTATTCAAAAAAAAAATCCCTTTATATTTGATTGGATTTCATGGTGCCCATATATTATTAAAAGTTGTTTCAAAATATTACAATTTTTTTGCAGATTTTTTTTTATTATATGATTTTGTTTTCTGTCAAGTGAGTTAGATTAATACGGCCAATTTCATAATCAGACTTATTGTGACACTATATTAAATACAGGACAACACTCACCTAGACCAGAATGGAATGGGCCAGTTTCATACACGAAACTAGCCCATCCCATTCGAATTTAGGTAAGTGTCCTCTTGTATCAAATATTGAGACGTACTAAGTCTGACTATCAATGTGGTCCATAGACTTATTTCTTCTCATGACTTTTCAAGTGGTAGATCTAACTTGTTGCAAATGAACTATTACAAAACTTCACTGTTTCAAACCGAATGCAATAATAAACATACACATGCTTTGTATTAATTATTTAAATGTTTGTTTGTATGTATGTATGTTAGAAGGGACAGATAAAAGTACAAACTACTAATTTATATTAATATAGCAAACCTTTGTGTTAATCCTCCTTTAAGCACCAATTTGAAACAAAGCTAATGTTAGCTATGTATTAAACACTCACAAGATGTACACTCCCAGTCACACAAAAAATTATTGGCATTTTATTTTTTAAGTCTAACTGTAAAGCAGACCAGTTTTTGTAACTGGCACTGCATGAAATAAAATCGAAGATTNGGCATTGATCATGAATAAGATTTTTTTTTTATATATATATATATATATATATATGTGAATCCAATTTCATTGATTTAATTTAATTCTATTTAGATTATCTAATTTATTGATTCCCAAACAGCGACATCCATACTTCCAGGGGTACGCAGAGAATTTCAGGGGCTATGTATCATATCATCATCATCATCAACTGTTCCCAGCCTGTGGCCGAGTCAGCTTAGTGAAATGCCTCCATCTTCTCCTATCCTTCCTCCTTTAATGTGTCATACCACTGGATTTTATTATTAAAGACACTGAAATTTCACGAGACATGTTTTTAGGACTACTGTTCTAATCATAGGAGGGCATAATTATGTACTATAGAAATAACTGTGTGCTGTGAATGGTATATAAATGGTGATTTTAGTCAAACAATATATTTAGGGAGCAGTGTGTGTTTTGTTGTTGTTTTTTGGGTGTTTTGATACTTTTTTCATATTTATTTATAATGGAATAATGGTCAAGTGTACCTTGTAACAAGGGTGAGATGCGTTTTTTTTGTTTCTTTTAGCTTTAAACTAGTGATCTTATTACAGTGAACTGTGAGGAATTTATGAATTTGATGATTTACCATCAATAATTCACTTAGCTAGAATTTGGTTAGTGATTAATAGACTCTAATTTTGTGAAATAAATGTATTTGCTCATTTAATACCTTTTCATCCATTTCTGTTACCAGTCTATGGCCTGGGCCAGTTTTTTTATTGTCATATATTTTTCGCTACCAACCTGCTAGGCCTGTCGTAGCTTCATATCCCTTAAAATATAACTCAAGACTAGGACAGGCACAACATCCAATCCCTCTCCGTTAATTTATCAATGTGAAAGGGTAAACCTATATTTCATAGTTGATAAATTTTCGGCCATGCCAGGAATCGAACCCGGGACCCTGGGCTCAGTAAGCAAACACTTTACCAACTGAGCTAAGGTGTTGAATTATTTAATATACTTGCAGATTATAAGTGTCAAACACAACAATCATACCCCGCACTCAACTTACTACATAATGTAAGAAAACTAACACTATTTCACTCTTATATATTTTTAAAATTCTCATCCATAGTTGAATCAAGGACCCAAAGCTCATAATTCTTACACTTCCGCTATTGGTCGAGCTGAAGTGTATAAACTATGAGAAAGCAAAGATCCGCACGTTAAACCCACAGAAAAATTGATTCTTTGTAGTGGCAGATTATACACTTGTTATTACCTGCCCCGGTGGCTTAGTTAGCTAACGCACTAGTTTTGTGTTGAGCTCGGCTGCTGAGGACAGGGAGACCGGGGTTTGGATCTCTGTCGAGTGAACTGGGGTTGCTATTTCCTAAATGGTTTTCCACTCTCCCTCCACACAAATGTGGGTTAACTGCCTCTAAATTCAACCTTCCCAATTCTTAACCCATTATCATAATTAGTACTTAAGCATATAATCCGAACGGGTAGTAAGACGCGGTGCTAAATTGAATTAAAATATATTATTTTACCTTAGTAGCTTTCTTGTGTTTTGTACCTTTTGTATTTATAACCATGAATTCTTTTTAGCGTTTACAGTGCTGCACTGTATTAAATTGTACCTAGTAAAGGTAAAATATTATTGAAAATTAAAATAACAGGACTCTTAGCTAGCAAATGTTTGCTGTTCTTGAAAAATTAGTGGAATACTTGAAATAAACACCACAAACATACACATTTTATTCAAGCTCTTACTAATGCATTGGGTATTACTAACCGATATGTTGGCAACATCGTGATGAAGAAAATATGTGTGTTTATGTAAAGTATCTAGTATTTAGTACTTTGTTTTCATTTAGTTTCAAGACCACTGAAACCTGATAAGATTAAGTTAAGGTACTATTTCATTAATTAACAATCATTTCCATGGTATTCAAAATTCTACCTTCAACGATTTTGAAAATAGAGAACGTAATTTTTAATTTGCTCATTGTTTCTTTGAAATACATTTTGTGTATGAAATAAAGTACATTGAGTGTACTATAAAATGTGATATTTGTGGAAGATGAAACACAAATTAAAGTAAAAAAAAAAACCCACCAACACATTAACGAACACTTCGATAATTCAATGCCACATGGCATTTGCCTTCATGAGTAGGAGACTGGACAGAAAGTTGATTATACAAACAATATCAGGACCTCAAGATAATTTTTAGTCCACCCAAAGAAATGTTCATCTTTCAACAATTATGTCGGCATCACTGAAACAAACTTCTCGTTCAGTCTATCACTTTCATCGGTAAGATGTGTTGAATTACTGAGCGGCTGGTCAAATATATGTTAGTAATTTTTTTTCTACTTTTATTTGTACTTAATTTTCCATAATATCAAATTATTTATTTTATTGAAATTTGAAAGATCGATTCCACACAATAACACTAATGGGATCACTGGATCAACTTTATACATTGCGATTTAAATAATATAAAACCTTGTCAAGTGTTATGGTAACCAAGTATTGGTACCAAACTTTTTATAGTCTAGGATAGTGGTTCCCAAACTTTTTGAATGGTGCACCACCCCAAATAGCCGTAATTTGGAGTACCACCAAGATATTTACTATTTTGGTACATTTTTAATGGTGTCCAGCGATATAACAACTCAGACTGCACTGACTGTCTGAGCTTGAATCAACCTCTCTAACCACTGGTTAAGTCTGTTTTACTTTTGGTTATAATTTGTCTTAATGTATTTATAAGAGTTGATGAAGTCATATATATTTTTCTGATTATTTTTTTTCTCACGGCGTACCATCGGTAATAATTGTATGTACCACAGTTTGAGAACCGCTGGTTTAGGGGATTTCTGTGGCTGTCACTCAAAACAAAACATACAATAGAGTTTTTGTCTCCAAATTAAATCTAAGTAGTTGCAGAGGACCAAGATATTTGAGATATTTTATGTCCTGGTTGTTTTATTTAAAAGTAGCTATATTTGATAATAAATAAGAGAATTTGTGTAATATATATACATGTAGATATAGTTGGTATAGTATAATGTGATACTATTCTCCTAATATCTTAAATGATTGAATTGAAGTATGCATATTATGCATTTTAAATATGAATATTAATTTGAGTTGGTTACATTACCAATTAAAATATTGATTTACTATTTTTTTTAGCTTTAAAAAATATTGTGATTTTTAGTTTTGTTTGTTTTAATATAATTTATCAAGTAATATGTTTTATTTGTATGTATTTTATAAATAACTTTATATACATATATTGCCATTATTGTTACCAAATGTAAAAAGAATTTGGCCATTCCATTTTTTTTTAAAAAGATTTTCAAAATAAACTACCTATTTATTGAATTCTAAAGGGATTTGTGTGAATCCTTATTTTATAATACTAAACGTACATTTTTAATAATTTGGTTTAAAAAAAAACCATTTTGAAGCTTTTTTTTTATAAAAATAAATAAAAAGGCTTTAAGCTGCCTTCACATCTGACCTTAATTCAATCCTGATCTTTCTATTCCAGTATTATTGGTCTTAAGCGCATTTAGTCTAATGCTGGATACTATTTCTTTGCTATCTTTATAAAGGTTAGGGATGAAGTTTTAGCTGTCACAAGGAGAAACAGGATTAGGATTCAAGTTGTCTGGACATAAGTTAAGGTACTAGGAGTACATGAGGTAGCAAAGGAATCTAGGGTGAAATGGTATGATCATGTAATGAGTATGGAAAAGTAGAGAATCCCAAGAAGAATGGTATAGATTAAGTATGTAAGAAAATGATTACAAAAGAGACCAAGAAAGCAATAGGAGGAACAGATATCAGAAAGTGTGTGAGTGAGAGAGGAAGAAGAGTAGTGGAAAGATAAAGGAAGATGGAGGAGTTTTACTAAGCTTACCCCCACAGGCTGGAAACATGATGAAAATGAGTATATATTAAGTTTATTTAGAATAGAGCACTAAGCTGAATGATGGTTTAAATTTGGATTACAAAAGTGGTACTTGCGTGGAAAGTGTTTGGATAAAACACATTTTTAAAGACTTTTCATTATCACTGGCAGCTTCTTCAGGTTCATAAAGGCAACAGTTTTTCCAGATTAGAGCGTAAGTTTGAACTAAGCACAACAATTTACTCTTTCAACCGGCCTGTGGTAGTGAAAGATAGTCTTTAAAAATGTGTTTTTATCATAATTAATGTTTAATCTAAACCATTTTTATGCCAGCACCACTCATATGTCTGTAAGTTCTCCTTCCCAATCCAAGACAACATTATTATCATAAAGTCAGTGTGAAAACATTCAACCTATATTTTTCATTTAAAAGTTGAGGAAATATTTGGATGTTGGGGTATAACATGAGTCTAGGAGACACAGGTTCAATTCCAGACAGTGCTGAACAAAATATATATAATTTGTATACAGGTCAAAACACATTATTATTATTATTATTATTATTATTATTATTATTAGCACCTCGTCTTACTACCCGTTCAGGTTATACGCACTTACGCTAATGNGTTCGGGTTATACGCACTTACGCTAATGTGTAATGGTAGGGTGATTGTGAGATGAAATGGAGGACCTACAGTTTAACGTGGAATCCGAACCACGGTGGAGGCCTGGCATTCCCCACATTCACAAGATGTCTTGTCAGAGGTGAAGGAAGGGTTTGGTAATCAGATAAATCTATGCCGGGACCGAGTACAAAGGATAGTTAGACTAGAGCTTAATAAAAACCAAACTGCACTCTTTTTTTTAGCACTATGTCTTAATACCTGTTTCGGCTATACACTCATGTAATATTGTTAGAAGAAGTGTACCCGAAATTGCTTGGAGGGAGAGTGAAAAACCATTTTGGAAAAAAAATCGGTACACTTGACCTAGATTCAAACCTCGAGCTCACATCATTATAGTGTAGTATACTGCAAAAGTAGCGCCTTAGAATCTTCGGCCGCTGAAGCAGATAACTGCTCTCTTCATTTTCTTCACATGACAGAAAAAAAATTGTAGTTACATTTATTTTATTTTTCCTTAATTTTATAATATTAAAATATATATTTATAATTTGTAACTGTGAAATTGATCTGAAGCTGTAATTGTGAATAGTGTATGAAACAAAAATGAAGAAATAGAAGTTTAATTGTATTTTATTGAGGTATAATCTAACTATCCTTTCAGGTCAGCTTACTTCCTTATCACTTAAATTACAATATTGTATGGTGTTTTTGAGATTATGTTAGTAATTCTTATGCTGATGTGTCTACATAGAAATTGCACGCTAAAAATAACAAAAATCACTCATCATTATCACTGCCCTCAAATAAATTTCAAAACTTGTGACGGCACCTGTAACTTCCTAAAAATAAAATGAAGGTCATTATTTAGTAAATAATTTAGGATACGAGACGGCATTGACAGGTTTCTGTATTGATTCTAGTGAACAGCACAGTACATGTGGTGAGGTCTGTCTGTCTCACAGTTATGTAACAATATTCCTTAATCTAGGTCACATGAACACTGGTCAAAAGAAACTAAGATTACATCAAACGTGTTGAAGTGGAAAAGAGAAATGCCCTGGAAGTGTAAGGAAGTGTTATACAGGGTGTACTTTGTACCAATAGTCACATATGCAGCAGACACATAGACATTGAATGTAAGGAAGATGGAGGCATTTGACTAAACTGACCCGGCCACAGGCTTTAAAAAGATGACTATGTTGAAGTCGACCAGAGCAAGATGGCACAATTGCCTGCAGGGGTAGAGGAGGTTTTGGGAGGAGCTAAACACCCCTTTTTTTACACCCTCCAAGATGTTTATCATAGTCTAGTTTTGTATTCCTCATCAGGGTCTATAAGCAGGGTTGCCACGCACCTGGAAAACAGGGAAAACCGGGAAAAGACAGGGAATTTGTTTGTGCCTGGAAAAAACCGGGAAAACACAGGGAATTTCACCAAAAAGCTAGAATTTACTGGAATTTGTTAGTGAATTTGGGCAATACAGTGCTTGCAAGTTTAAAATAGTAGAAACAATATAGACTTAAATTTGTAACTGGAGAATTGAGCAGTCTGATTGGAACACGTCTCGTATTATGACTATGCTTACCAGCACCTCATCAGTTTGAGATAAGTCCTGAGTGCAACTGAGACGACTCGTTTTCGTTCGGCAAATGCCGCGCCTTTTCGGCTTCCTCCACCCCCATCCCCCAACTTCATCAAGCCCATGCTGCTGGCACGTGTTTCTCCTGCCACTCGAATGAATTCATTCTTTGGAATTTGGTGTGTTAAACTTATTTGTCTTGTTTAAAAAAGATTACTCCTTTTGAAAGAGGTAAGTATCCCAGATTATTGTTTTTGTAGCGTGATGTTTAAGACTGTACCTCACCTATCTTACAATTTTGCTATTTATAATTTTTTTAGAAATTGCAAGGTGTCAATACTGTCTGTTTTTAGCTTTATGGGTTTTAACATTTTTACTACAGTCATCTCCCGATTTAGCAAATGTGGATTTAGCTGGTTGCCGCCGTGGCCAGGATAAAAAAATGGAGTATACTGTAAAGTGAAACGTTTATGAAAATATTGCCTCCAGCCTACTAGTCTGTTGTAAAAATGACTGATTGTGTTTGTGTCTGCGCATAGCTACCCTACCTCACCCACCCCCTGTGAAATGGACTAGCCCACTACTACCGCTCTTCTCTCCTAGGTCACAGTTCAGTGCAGTGTTAGGGATATGCAATACTGGTAAAATATCATTTAGCGACAGAAAAATGAAGGCAATAATAAGAAAAGATTAATAAATTTAATAAACGATCAGAAAAATAAAGGAAGTAAAAGGAGAAAAGTATGTAAATTAAAATCCTTTGACACTGGGTAAAAAGTACTGATATTAATAAANAAGTACTTTTAATTATGTTTAAAATATTGTTTCGAGTTGGACAAAAAGAAATTATTTAAAAAAATGAAATAGTATGAGAAAACTTAAGTTTACGTTATTTTAAATGTAATATATAACAGGTAATTAAAGATCTTTACATTTATAACAAAACTGTGATCTTTTACAAGTGTTGGCAACCCAAAACTTAAACATATGATTATCGTGAATGGAATATAGGTAAACTTACTTTTTTTTTTTCCTTGACGCATCTTAGCACCTGTCCAGTCTATATACATAAATGAATTATGTTAAATGGAAATAGGATAATAAAGGCAGAATTTTATAGGAAATATACCCACATTTGTAGGAAGTGGGAAACCATTTAGTAAAAAATAACTCTGTACACTCGATCAGTATTCAAACCGTTTCACTGGCAATTTAAAGCATTACTCTCTTGTCAGACCAGATTTGATTGCCAAGTGACACGATTCAAATCCAGTCAATTGCGCTGAGGGTGATTTATCTTAATTAGTTTTCCACTTTCTCTTCACACAAATTTGGCTACACTTGTTTTCAAACTATACCTTCCTAATCCCTCTTCCATTAGTGTAATTTTTATATGTGTATAACCCAAACAGGTATTAAGCCTCAATGAAAAAAAATAGTGACATGTCAATACAAACAACCACCGGTGTTTATTGGAATCTTATCTTATTATTTATAACACCTACAACCCCATTTGAAGGGTACGGGGAGGAAAAGGGGGAAAGTCACACCACAAACATTTTCCAGGACTTTCTCAAACCCATGAAGTACCCCAGCAAATACTTTTTTTCTTTTAATTAATTTAAATATGACAAAACCATAATCTAAAGTGCATTAGAAAAGTATCATGATTGTTTAACATATAGAAGCACTAACTCTGTTAAAATTATACTTTACATCTTTTTCTTCTGTACCCTTGATTTATTATATAAAACCATTCAAATTGCTTTCAAGAGGAACTTTCTTTTCTTTCATTAGTATTTTTATTTTTCTTACTTACTATCTATTTACATACATTTTTTTAATACAAAACACAACTCTTAATGGAAACAATAACTTTTTCCCAACCCCTTGGGGTTCTCAAAAAATACTATAGTTTGATAATAAATTAAATGTTTTATCTGTCTTATCAGATCCCCTAAATAGGGCACAGTTAATATATATATATATATATATATATATAAATATATGTGTGTGTATATATATATATATATAGTGGGGGGATTTGTGTTCCCCCCCACACGGCACATATGACCCGGTAGGTCGTATTTGACGGGTCGGCGGGTGCACTTCGCAACACTTCAAGAGGAACTTAATGTTAAAATAAATTCCTTAACATCTCCTGTTTAGGGTGATAAGAGCCTTATCAATGTGTCCTGCCTAAGTACATTTATTGGTATTTAGGGGACAGGAGTTCCGAGTCTTAAAGGTGATGTCTAAAACAGGTGTGCTTGTATGCAGCCCACACAACATGTACCAAATTGTCTTCATCCAACAAGTAATTTTATTACTATTATTAGTTGAGGTATTTAACTTTCACTTTATGAACCGACTGTTTATATCAGAACATGACCTATAAACTAACTTAAATCTAGTACAGACACAGTCCGTTAATTCATCACTCGGAAAGGGTAGACCTACATTCACATATAATACGTTTTTCGGTCATTCCTGGGTTCGAACTTAGGGTATTTGGCTCAGTAGGCAGTGACACTACTGACCGAGATAAGTTGCCGGACTTTCCATCAAGAACACATCGTTAAATACCCAACAATAAATCATAAATTTATTTCCAAAAGAAAAATTGTGCATCACATCTTACTACCAAACCCTGATTTTGTTTGTAAGAACAATAGAGGAAATTCAAACATATTTTATTGCGGCCAACATTGATAACATTTTACCATATTATTTGTGTTATTCTATAGGTATTTATAATATCTATCGAAAGTGACAGCTGTAGATAGCATGAATTGATGTATAAATATATTAAATTTGTTTTAGTAGCTTTATTAACTAATTTCTACTTTTCTTCCTACCAAAAATCGGTCTATCCGCATATTTACATTAATGAGACAGATGCGAGGAAGGTGTAATAAAGAGGAAATATACCCTAATTTGCATGGAGGGAGATTGGAAAACAATATAGAGGAAACAAACCTTCAGTACAGTCTGTGCATTGGACCAGGGTTCGAACCCCAAACTTGCCATCACCGACAAGTATCTATTGTGAGGGTAACCACAAAGGACCTAGACCAGGGGTCAGTAGCCTATTTGATATCGCAGGCAGTATAGGCTTTAAAAAAATTGGTTGGCTGATTTTAAAAAAAGTCAAGCAAAAAACTTCAACTTTATACTTCTCATATAGTTTATTTTTATGATTACATTATTGTTTTATTGCTAAATCTTTTGAGGGCCAGATAAAATCAGTTTGTAGGCTGGATCCGGCCCGCGGGCCATAGTTTTCCGACTACTACCTAGCTCATAAGACCACCTATATGGTCGTTTTCGAAGGGGTGGTGCTAGTTTGAGGGGAAGATTTTACCCTCTTAGAAGCCCTGTCTGCCTGATTACATGGTAGGAGGTTTTTCATAAACTAAAGAGGAAATTAGACCTTTAAAACACTGGTTCGATTGGGGGCGTACTAGGACACCAAGATAAAAGGAGGTATTAAAAAAAAAATCTGTAAGAACAAGAATGGTGGATCCTGAAGAAATATNCTCGGTGGTCTTGGGATAAAGTGCTTGCCTTACGACCCGATGTTCGTGTGTTCAAACCCAGCCGAGATCGACGGATATTCCTTGAGTGATTAAAATCCGTAACACTGCTTTCTTCGGAGGGGAAGTAGAGCCTTCGGTCCCATGTCGATTGTGGCATGTGAAGGAACCTTTCCGACAAAATTGGTGGGCCCTTTCGCGCGCACTCATAGAAATTCAGTTTGGAAGGCAACCACCACACTTCCTTGAACTCCCATAGTTCATGGGATTTCTACCAGATGGTGCAGGTATCAATAACCAGCTGAAGGTCTGATTGTAACTTATACCCGGTTCCGAATGAATAGAATCCACATCAACTCAATCTTTGGGTTGTTGACTTAGGAGTAATGATACGCCACCCGCTTCATTGGCCGCATGGTCTAAGGTGCTACTCTCGCAGTAGATTAGGCTGCCGATGACGGGGATATCAAGGTTCGAATCATGGTCGAGTGTACTGAGGGTGATTTTTCCACAGTGGTTTACCACTATCCCTCCATGCAAATTCAGGTACATCTACTCTAAATATAGCCTTTCTAATACCTAAAACCAATAGTGGCATTAGTACATTCGGGTGTCCCCTGGGCAACGGTGAATTAGTACTGGCTAATCTACTGGGCTACGAATCACTTAGTTTCACAGAAAACAAGTGAAGAACTAAAGGCGCGGCGAATGTAAAAAAACGCAAGGAAATCCAAGTTTTTTTTGCAGTTTTTTTTAATAAAACTTTTGGGGGTAGGGGTCAAAATAGATAAAATATTTCTCCACTAGAAGGGTTTAATTTTCTTCACATGGTGATAGCAACAGTTCTCGAATATCTGTCAAGAGTGCCCTATAGTATTTTTTTTCTCTTCATTTAAAAAGTTTGTCATCTAATACCGCTATGATAATGAAAGATATTCAACAACTGTTGATATCACCGTGTGAAGAAAATTATACTTTATGTTTTTACCGGAGTAGTATTTTATTTATTTTGCCCCAAAAAAAAGTTTTTACTTTAAAAACTACAAAAACACTTCCCTTAACTCCTTTTCGAATTAAGTGATCGCCTGTGTGTGTGGGGGGCGAGAGGGGGGTGAAAACCAGTGTTGACAATGCTGGCTCATATTTCACTCTAACTAGGTATGGGGGTTGTTTGACGTGTAAGGGAGGGGTGGGGGACACGAGCAGGTATACCGACCGCATTTCCTGTGGCTTGATTTTGTCCTAGTAGTGTGTATCTCAAAACCTACAGTAGCCCCATGGCTTCTTTGGTGCTGACTGACAGATCACAACTGACTTTTGACAGTCAACATTTATGTATATACCTAAATTTCGACTGTCAGAAGGGACAGCTGGTAAACACATGTTGTTGCATATCATCTGGTTTGGCGTAGGGATACATAATTTGTTCTGGTAACTTTTTTCAAAGCCGTCAGCTGTCAGTCAGCACCAAAGAAGCCATGGGGCTATTGTACCGAGACGGAACTATGGGACAACTTTTATCATGAATAAACAAAACAAGGGTGCTTGCTATTTTGGCAGCTGATACATTTCGTCTTGCTACTAGTCTAAAGGTTCCGTAGGTAATTCCCCGACAGGTCCAAAATAGTGTTTATTGGAAGAACCGGTTAGTTCTCTTTCATTAATGGGTCAAATAATAATGATAATAATAATAGATAATATTGAGAGGCTGGGCTACATCGTTTGTAGCCCAGTAGTGAAATATTAGCCAGTACTAATTCACCGTTGCCCAGGGGACACCCGAATGTACTAATTGCATTATTGGTTTTAGGTATTAGGAAGGATATATTTAGATTAAGTGTACCCGAATTTGCGTGGAGGGATAGTGGTAAACCATTGTGGAAAAAAACCCTCAAAACACCCGACCGCGATTTGAGCTTCGATACAGTTTTCAAAATACCGGAGGGCCAATAAACCTTATGAATAATTAAAACACCTCCTGAAGCCTGCTTCGGTGTCTGCATGTTCTAAACAATGAGTCACTCTCATGTTAGACTAAACTGCCGATGGCAGGGAGATCGTAGTTCGAATACCGGTCGGACGTACTGAGTGTTTTTTTTCCAAATTGATTTTCTACTCTCCCTCCACGTAGATGTGGGCACACTTCCTCTAAATTCAACCTTCCTCACCTCTAACTCATTAGCGTAATTAGTACATATGCGTATAATCTGAACAGTTAGTCAGACACGCTGAAAAAATCTCTTGTTTCAGATTGGAGTTTCTTCATTACTAAAAACTAATCTTATTTTTGACGTAGATGGTAGTTAAAATTAAAAATAATCCTTCAAACGTGATAAATATCTTCATTATTCCTTGATTATCGATTATAACATCATTAAAATGTTTAAAAAGTCCTTTTAGTCCAAAAACTAATTCAAAGAAATTTGCCATTTATAAAACTTGCTAATTGAAGCTTTCAACTAGAATAAAGGGCTCATTAAATTACACTGACATTAATGTTAGAAGGGATTATATTTGATCCTATCAGCAGATCTTAATATAATTAATTAGAAAAATACTTAGTTTTCTCTCAATCGTCTACCTTTTTTCTTTCTAAGCGCCGCATCTAACTACCTGTTTAAGATACACGTATATATTATGATTACCTACTCTAATGGGTTAGAGATGAGAAAGGGAGCATTTTAGAAGTAATATACCAGCATTTGCGTGGAAGTAGAGTGGTAAACCATTTAACAAAAATCACCCTCAGTAGACCCGACCGAGATTCGAAGCTTGATCTCCCCATCAGCAACAAAACGAACCAAACAAGATGATCCCGCGCTCTCGCCGATGTGTTCAACTAATAACTGTTCATTACGATTTCAATTGCTCCTCTTTTTCTTTTCTTTTTTTACTCCTTCGCCCAACACTAGCTTGAAACTACATGCCGGTCGAGAAGCTATGTTGACCTTGACGATGAGCTAGAAGGTTGAATCGAGCCTTAGCGTTGCCAACTGAACGATCTGGATACTATAATTCCCCCGCCTGTACTATCGAAAGATCCAATATTGAGGCATTTACGTTAAAAATCTGGGACTCTGCTAAAAAAAATATTCTAAAGTAACAATGTCAGAATGCAAGTTATAGACATTCAACCCCATCTTGAGTACACCTCCAGCCAATCCCCAACCTCCTACAAATACATTTTCACAATATCATCCTTACATCGACATACTGGCCTATAAGAGGGTCTTAAAACTCCAGGTTTCCCAACTAAAACGTTGTGTGCACGCCTGTCACCATTCATATGCGCCACATGACCATCCCACCTCAACCTTCGCGCCTTGATTGAGGGCCCATCCCCATGTAACGCTTTTTTTTTTACTTAACATTTTTTTTTACCCTTCCCTTCATTCCACCCCATAAAACATCGAATATAATTTAGATTGACCCCTCCCTCCTTCCAGCCTGTGGTACGGAACTTTTCACATCAAGGGTGGATGTCATTACTTTATAGGGAATCTTTTGTGACACTAAAAGAAGGACTCGGATTTAATACTACTTAGAATTAATTTTAAATCATCCTGAATACAAGTTAAACTATTTCAAAACATGAATAATATCAATTTTTTCAACATTAGCATTCAAATGTAAGACCTGTGTTACATAACACTGTGATGTACCCCACCCCCGCATGTAACATGTAGATCCACCCCCACCCCTTTTATCAAATTTGACATGGCAAATAATACTCTTAAGCTACGGATACCTATTTTTTGGGTAGACTACTAACGACTTTTTTTTAATTAGATGTTTCTCGAACATTTCTCTAAAGATTTTGCTTAAAATGTAAATCATAGAAACTTTTTACTTGATGAAAAACACTTTATTTATACTTTTTTTTAGATAAAAATTGATTTATAGGTAGTTTCTTTTTTAAATTCAAAATATTTGGAAAATAGCTTAAACGTTTTTGTTAAAATTGGATATATGGCCATCTCCCCCACCAGAGACTTTGGATTGGATCCCGGTGGGTTCGATATCATTTACTATGTGGTGCTATTGATTTTAAAAATAATATAGCTTCAAACCTATGCGCAAGTATCGTCATTTTTGTACAAAATGCCTTGTTTAAAAATACAATTTATATTATTAAAAATCCATTAACAAAAAGTCGTTTCCTGCCGGATTTCAGGAACGTGTGTTTGTAGCGTTGGCAACCCTGGCTGGAGCTATATGCTCACTGCTCAACGCGCGAGTCACTTGTTCGTCAGTCGCGGTAGACATACAACACGTAGGAACGTTCCTCTTCAAGAATCGAACCCAACACACACACACACCATGAGAGAAATCGTACATCTTCAGGCTGGTCAATGCGGAAATCAGATCGGCTCAAAGGTAGGACAAACACAAAATTTACGTTTCCATTCGGTTACATACGATAATTTACAAACTATGTGTCTTTCTTTTTTTAATGTATAAACATTATATTTGGCGTTGTCTTTCTATTCGTTATCTCCTTTCACGTGTCATGTCCTCCTTTTTTTCCCCACCTGTGGTGAATGTTCGGTGACTTTCCTCTGTGTGCTTAATATTGATTGGTTATTTTTTCTGCATCTGGAACATTGTTTAAAGGGAGACTGAATAGCCTACGCCCGAATAGTCTGTTTTCATTCTAACATTTTATACTTGAATATAATAATAGTTTCATGTATGTTATCAAGCCAGGCTTTTAGAAAGTATAGACTGAACCCTTAAGTAAATACTATAGTATTCATCCAGAGAAAGATAGAATATCTAGCAATGTTTTTCTTACGCAATCCTCCCCCTCCCCGTTTTCAATTAAACGTTTTAAGATAATTTAGTGTCGACTCCGCCTAGAAAATTCTACCCCATATTACCGCGTTTTAGCCACTACCCACAATGCAGTCAGTCGAGATTGATCTGTTTTAATCCACAAATTACTCTGTCTGCGGTTAGCTTTGCCGCATTAAAGAGTAATTATCGTAAATTAAAAAAAAACTTTTATGTCCGTTTTATCACGGGTACATTACCAACCGGGATTCATAACTCTACACGCTTTGCACTACCTTACCAACCTCCAAAAATTAAAAAATATATGTACACTAAGCACGTCTTAAATAAGTGGGTACATACCTGGGGGAGGAGATTTCAGGCCTGTGGGGCATTGCCGCTTGAATATAATTTTCCCTTCTGAAATAAATTTGCCTCTCCCCCTTGGTTTATTTCACTCACCTTTTTTTTACCCTCGAATATAATACGATTAAAAACAAACTCCAAATAGCTTATCAAGGCATGAAATTAAAATTTAGAAAATAGGGCGAGTATGGTTCTAAAATATCTTCTAGGGACATCAAAATTTCAAAAAGATTTTCTGACAAATCACTTCTAATAGATTTTAGAGAAGGAAAAAAAGAAAAAAAAGAAATTCAAATACATTCTAAGTGATGACTATTCCAATAGCTTAAAGACATCCAATTCCCAAACGTTTGTGTAGGGGGGAGGGAGGTCAAGTCCCTCAAACCTTTTTGGTCAATTTCCCTCTCCATTCTACACAAATAAGGTTCCGCATCCACTGACCCAATTGTCCCCCTTTTACATCGCAATCAGGAAAGGGGTAGATTCTATTAAAACAAAGTTAAATGTTCCGTGAAAATAAAAAATAAATAAAAAAACTGAAAATTACTCATACTTGGGGTCTGGAGTTGTTTTGTTTCTCCTAATAAATAGATTATTGTAACCGTGAACATTTTCTGCTTAGCGTTATAATGAACCGTTATGTTTTATACACCCGTTAACCTGAAAAGTGTGTGTTAAAATTCTTATCTGTATGAAACGTTGAGATAAATGAGCGCAACAAATTAAAAACAAAATTAGTACCACGTTTTACTTACCCGTTCGGGCTATACGCTTATGAAACTACTCACGCTAATGATTTTAGAGATTGGGAAGGTTATATTTAGAGGAAGTGTACCAGCATTTTCGTGGAGGTAGAGTGGAAAGCTATTTTGAAAGAAAAAAACTGTGCACCCAGCCTATATTTGAATCAGATGTTCGTGGGTTCAAACCCAGCTGAGGTTGACGGTTTTTTTTTTCAGAGCGATAAAAAATCTGTAGCACAACTTCCTTCGGAGGTGAAGTAAAGGCCGTCGGCTTCGTGCCCTATTGTGGCATGTAAAAGATAGCTGGAAAGTATGAGAAAATAAGTTTTCCGGCAAAACTGGTAGGCTTTTTAGCTTTCACTTCCGCTCATAAAATTATCGTGTGCTTATATAATCGGTTAGAAAGTGCACGTTAAATAAGTACCTTAAATAAATAAAAAATTAATCTTACCAATAGCCTTCTAAAAGATCTTGTTCCCTACCAGAATACTATACAGTAATAAAGTATATGGTAGATAGTATTCTGGTAGGAATTCTCTTCAAAAAATTGAATTAAATTCATTCATCATGGAATCTTTTTTTTTCTTTTATTTCCCCCTGTTGCTTGGTTGTTACTGTGTATTTTGTTTTTAATTTGATGACACGATTGTTCCATTTCGTATGTATACGTCCGTGGGAAAAGCGACTACGTATTCTCCACGTCCTACTTTCAACAGCTAGGCGTGTCACGCGTCTCGTGAAGACCGCGGTTTGATACCGACCTGTTGCAATTAATTTGTTTCACAACCTCAACTCAAAATAAACGGTCTACACAGTAATTTTAGGAGCAAGTGATTACACCTTCTCTTATACTTGACCAAAGTATGTATTTAGAATACCAAACCCGCTTAGGTGGCCGTACTGCCTAAGGCGTTACTCTCGCAGTAGCTGAAAGTGGTTACCGATTGAAGTTCTTATTCGTTCTACGTGACATCCCCCACTTTGAGGCGTCCCATAAATTCCAAAGAACCCGTCTAAGTGACTGCATAGTCTTAGGGCGCAGACGCTACTCTCGCGGTAGACTAAACTATCGATGATTGGGAGATCGAGGTTTTGGTCTCATTCGGCTGTACTGAGGGTGTTTTTTCCCCCCAAATTATGTTCCACTCTCCCACCACACAAATGCTGGTACACTTCCTATAAATATAACCTTCCTTACGCATAGAACCATTGACGTAATTATTATAAGCGTACAACCCAAACGAATAGTAAAACGCGATGCAAATTTTTTTTAGGTAAAATAGTTGTGGTGAGGTAGATAACTGGGGGAACGGGGGCCTGTAAATTTTTGGCTGGGGTCCCACATCGACTAAGGGCAGCAGGACTGACAAGACGTATATTGATCACAACTTGTGAATGTGTGGAATGAGTGTCCTCCACCGTGGTTCGATCCCACGTTAAACTATAGGTCCTCCATTACACACTAGCTAAGTGCGTATGACCCAAACGGGTAGTAAGACGCGGTGCTAGTAATAATAATAATACCAAGTCCATCCTGCAGCTATCCATTCAGTCTTGAACCTGTTGTTTGTGGAACCCGGTCTGAGGTAGGAGTGATGTTACATGTGAAGCAGTCGCTAGGAATATTGGGAACAACGCCTTGTTTGGTGTTATTAGTGAGCACCGGTTAACTCCCGGTATTCGGAACTCGTCCTCGTCTGGCGTGTTCTTCTGTTTGTCAAGGTGGGTTCACAAACCTCTAGATATGTGTCTTGTCTTGGGGGACACTCGAAACTTTGGGACATCTGCTGATCACAATTCGGCATTATGTCCTTGTGTGGCCTGTCAGGGTGAGTTCATAAACCTCTAGATATTTGTGTCTTGTCTTGGGGGACACTCGAAACTTTGGGACATCTGCTGATCACATTCCGCTTTATGTCCTTATGTGGCTAGTCAGGGTGGGTTCACAAACCTCTTGTTATTTATATCACGCCCGGCTTCTTGTCTTGGTAACTTTGAGTATCTGGTCGGTTTCCATACTGAGAAAGATCAGCGTTAGGCTACTTCACATGTACTAGTAAGTTTAAAAAATAAAATAATAACCTTTAGAATATAATTGCGTATTTTATAATGACATGTTAATCATACTAAAAGGATAGTCTACTGAAGTGATATATACAGGACCTAATTATGTGGAGTGAAGAACAAACTAGAAAAAAAACTAACGGTGTACATAATTCCTAGTTTTGGGTAGTGTAGAGCGCGTGAACCGAAGATAGCTAAAATAATAAAAGCCAGCCTTAGTTGCGTTATACTGTAGACCATACCAGCATAACTGCAACAATGTGAGCCAACTTTAGTCACATTTTAGTGTAGACCACTCGGGAAACTGCAACAATGTGAGCCAAATTTAGTTGCATTGTAGTGTAAACCACACAGGAAACTGCAACAATGTGAGCCAGCCTTAGTTGCATTATACTGTAGAACATTACCAGATTAACTGCAACAATGTGAGCCAACTTTAGTTGCATTGTTGTGTAGACCACACGGGAAACTGCAACAATGTAATCCAACCTTAGTTGCATTATACTGTAGAACATACCAGATTAACTGCAACAATGTGAGCCAACTTTAGTTGCATTGTTGTGTAGACCACACGGGAAACTGCAACAATGTAATCCAGCCTTTGTTGGATTGGATATAGTGATTTAGTGTGTTATTACTTGAACCTTTGAATGTATAAATACTTTGAACGCTACTTACTGCCTTTCCAAGCCCAAAGTAACTGCAGCCATAGCACGCCAAGCTACGGTGTCTTGTCTGTAAGCAGGGCAAGTGTTTTGTAGAGACAAACATTAAACAGGGCGTGACGAGTTTACAAGTGCATGGTACACGCAACATCACACTTGTTATGGTGAGGCAGAAGGGAGCGCAAGTAATTTTACTATTTTTATAGCATTACATTTTGTTGGCCAAAATAAATCAAATATTTATCCATTAGCAACATAGATTTTAGTTTTCTGGCCGCATGCTAATATCAACAGATCTTTAAATCTGTCAAGGGTGTCTTGGAATGTTGTGAACACTTTTTAAATAAAGAGAGAAAGTTTTGACAAAATTCCAGGACTTCCTTGACAGATATTCAAGATCTGTTTATATTAACACGTGCGGAAAACTCAACTCTATGTTGCTACTGGAGAAATATTTGATTTATTTTGGCTAAAACATTTCAATTCTGTGAAAACTGTAATAATACTCGCGTTCCCTTCGACCGCACCATAAGTAAACACGGCTCTTTTGTCTTTAAGTTCATTCGACCATCAAAATTCTATTGCACTTTTCTAACAAGTGTATCACTTTTTACTTCTATTACAGGGAACCTGTGGCCTTGGTAGGTTTTTATTCACGTCTTATATTTTTCTACCGGCTTGCCAGGCTGTCATTGATTTGTATGCCTTATAATTTAACATGTCGGAAATAGAAGCCGGGACCCTTAACTCAGTAGGCAGGTACGCTACCGAATGAGCTATGGTGTTGGGAAAATGTGTAATTATAACTTATAAATAGTAAATCATTTATTTCCAATCATTATAGTTCACGAGCTATAAGGTGGTCTTACCAAACCCTTCCTTCACCTCTGACAAGACATCTTGTGAATGTGAGGAATGCCAGGCCTCCACCGTGGTTCGGATTCC